>OY856412.1:430714656-430904656 GCA_963693085.1 Alisma plantago-aquatica | reverse complement strand
GAACACACACACACACACACACACACACACACACACACACACACACACACACACACATATATATATATATATATATATATATATATATATATATATATGCAATACACTCAAGTCGTTTTGTGTCAAGCCATATATTTTTTTCAAACTCTAAATTGCTGATCTTCTTAAATACCTTATGAATGGACTACATTATAAGATTGATATCGTTTAAACACTTCTAGGTCATCAATCTAAAGACAACAAAAATGATACACTTGAAATTACTTTCCTATGTTTATTTTGTTGGCCTTGGTTGAGTGGCTTAGAAACATCCAAATGAACTCAAATTTTGTAGGTAGCCTATTATTACGATAACAATAAATATCAATAGTTTGGATTTCCCTAGTAATTGGTCTGATATGTAAACTCCACTTGAGTGTATGGTGTGATCTCTATAGTCGAGTGTATTCTAGCCTGACTCTATATATATATATATGCCCACATATATATATGTATATATATACATACATACATACATACATATATATATATATATAAATACTTTGCATAATTTGAAAATATTATAGAAGTAAACGAACAAATATCATTGAGTTAAGTGCTTAGAAAAATGATGTCCAATGTTTTATGTAATTTTACTCCAATTATATCAACAATATCATGTATCATAAGGCCGTTTACTAATTTCCCATTGGAAGGTTCCATAAGGGTGCTCAATATTAGCTAACTCTTATTATCAACAACCCTTTTTATCAGCACGGTCCACCCTATCTTTACAACTTAAGTAGGACATCCAACCTTGTGTCCTTACCCTGAGAGTATAGGTAGGTGCAAAAGATTTTTATAAAGGAGTTCTATATTATGTTTGCAAGATATAAAGTCAATGAGACAAACATCGAGCGCAATATTAGAATACTACATGGCAATATTTGAGTAAGTAAACAAGAATACATACATATCACTTTTGAATCAAGAAAGCCATAGTCATATAACTATTAAAGCATGTACCTAATTCTGATATTCATAACCTATCCTTGACCATCTAGTTAACAAGCCACACCTAATTAAGAGAAAGATTGCATACATGCATTAAATTCTCATCGTCAACGCCAACTAGCTCCGTTTTTGGGTTTGGGAAAATAGGTTCAAGGTTGGTTAACTATATGTTTAATGATCTTTTGATGATTTAGGGTACATCATGAAGGTGTAGTTCAAGTTTCATGTCATTTAAAGGTTTACTTCATATTATATAGACATTATCATATTTATGTCACTAATGCACATTCTAGGGTTAAAAGACTGATAATAGAGAAACAAGGTCATGATTCATCAAGTGGATTAGTCTAGACATAAAAGATGATTTGGATCAGCAATAGTAGGTCAAAATAAACACATATCAAGATTAGGTGTATGTCCCAAAGGTCAAGGGGTCATATACCCATCACTGATTCCAACATTCCTAAATACATGCACATATCAACATAGTTCATTATATCATTAGGGATCAACATAAATATGTGGGACATCCACATTCAAATGATCATAAGGAAGGTTAATTCTTGATTTAGAAGGTAGAGCAAGAGATTAAGATCCATATCACCATTATGGAACAATCTAGACAAACAAGCCATGAGTATCACACTACATCATCCCTAGGGGACCTAGGGTTTTGAACATCATCACAATGCAAGAGATAATCATAGGCATCAAGGTCACCAAATATCATAAAAGAAATGATTTGAATGATCTCACATAGTTGGGTGCATGGTATATGTCAAACACATCATATGGATCGAGTGTATGCTCATGCATTATCATAAGGTGTCACATACAATCATAAAATTCAAATGGGCAAGCATAACAAAAGGAGATTTAGGATTGGTATTCAAATCATGGAGAGATATAATGTACTGATTTCGAGATTAGGGATAGTATTAAGATCATTATATGAAAAGTAACAACTTCAATCAATATTACATTTAAAAGTCTAAGGACAAGTCACATTAGTGCAATTAGAGTCATTCTTGAGCAATAGGGGTGGTTAGGACCCTCATATAGTGCAAAGTTACACAAAAGATACTGATTTCATTATTGGGATGGTGTACGATCATTGAACATTCAAGATTTATCATAAATATGCTATAAATGTGTTTAGTATAACTAAAATGAGCATATTTAGGGGTCCAATAAAGGCCGATCCCGGGAGGGGTTCCTCGTAATAATTTTTTTTAGCATCTTTAGGGGTTTAGGGGAGCAACCATTATAATTAGGTGTTACAATTATGTCCATTTCATAGAGCTTGTTGACTTGACTGATTTGATATATAGATTCTCTTTTGCCTTAGGAGTTGGGATATATGCATCTTTGAACATATGCATTAAAACTATATGGAAACTCGCATTAGAAACTTAGGATGTGTCACCTTAATGATCACATCGATCCGGGAAACTGGCTCATGATCCAGTGGTGTGGGTCCCTGGCTTGCGTAAAGTAGGGAGCATAGGAGGTAGGATTTGGGTTCTCAGTGACACGATTGCATATGATAGGCTAGAGGGGGGTCCCTTAGACTGGGATTTGACCCTGCTCCCTCACATGCGTTGTGTTATAGACATCGAGGATGACATCTCATCTCGGGCCAGCTGGAGCTCTGAGAGCTACAAGCTGAAGGGCCTTTTATGGCTTGTGAAGCCACCGTTTGTTCTTGGCTCAATGCTAGAGGAATGATGGTGGCAGAAACATATCCAAAAATGGCCACTAGAAGGGATTCGAGCACCAATTCCCCTGGTGGCCTTGAGGGTGTTTAAGTGTTTTAGAGGTTGAAGAAGGGGAAGAGAAGAAGGCTAGGGCTCACAAAATGTAACCAACATGGGATAAATGAGTTGGTGAGAAGTTTTACATGAAAAACTACAGTTAGATGTCAAAAGGGGGGTTAGAATTGTGTATCGGTGGAGCTTGGGCATTGTAGGTGGCGTCCAACAATCCTTGATCCTTTGACACACACAGATGAAGAAGATGATATCCTAGCCATTGGATCAAAGCACAATCTAAGGCTCATAACTGCGGCCCTAATTAGCTAAGAGGATGCGAGTCGTATAGCCTCATAAGTGACATGGGGCACCATCCCATTTGGGTCACACACCAAGATTTGGCCCACTAAGTCTCAAAATCAAATTGAATAAATGGTTAATTAAAAAAAGTCCAAACATGCATATATTGGACTATGATGGTCCAATTGAGGCAATTTTTGAGCTATCAGATTCAAAGTTGAAAGATCTACATGTGAAGTAAATTATAGAGTAATGATATACCAATGATGAGGTTTTTTTTTTGCAAATTGTGACATATTAAGGTATGAAACTTAGCCCAATTATGCAATTTAGTGTAACACATTATAAAATTGATCATTGATGTGACCAAATTGGAGTACTACACCATGTTAACTACAAAATCAATATTGAAATGGGTAAAAAGGTCATTATAAGAGATATAATGATTGCATAATAGGAAACATAAAATTTAGGTTGTCACACATACAATATTTTTCTCTCTTTGCTTGACCAATTTTAGGTACTCTTCTACTAGACAAGAAGTTAGTCAAGTGCTTCTACCATGGTTTTTAGGTTGAAATCACAAGAATAAGTTTTTCATGAGGCATTTTCTTTGATTATTTTCACCTCATCATATGGTTCTTATGTTTATGATAGGGGATTGATAACAAGTTCTCAAATATCCTTTCATCAATAAGCTCTTATAACCATATAATCCATTCAATCAATTTTTATTTTATATATGTCTTGGACATTATAAATTTTAGAGTAACATTCCTAGTACATGATGACTTTATTAGTAATACGTTTGAACATAACTTGTCAAGAGAAAGTACCATAAAAAGAAGCTCTTTTAGTAGTGGTTTGACTTTGTTGAGCATCATCTAGAGTCTTTCTTACATAATAAATTGCAAGAGGTATATGATCGATCTATTGGGAAAGACAGCCCCCAATTTCATATATGACATCAATCATGATTGCAAACGGCTCTAGATATTCAAGAGCTGCATAATAGGAGAAAAACTTAACTTCAACTTTAGGTGGTTAAAGATGCCAATGCATTTATCATCATATCTGAATTTGATGTCTTTTTTAGTAGGTGGCACAATGGTCTAGATATTTTACTAAAATCCTTTATGGAGTGGTGATAGAAACTGACACACCCTAGAAAGGAGTGAACATGTCTCTCATTAGATTGGATGCTCAATGTAGAAATCAATCTGACTTTTGCTCTAACAACTTTAATTCTATATTTTTGACACTGATGGCCCAAGACTATCCCCTCATGGACCATAAAGTGTCTCTTCTCCTAGAAGAGGACCAACTGTAATTTTACACACATCTGAGCACGACACTAAGGTGAACTAGACAATCACAAAAGGTATTTCCATGAAGAAGTTATCCATGAAGAGTTTGACGGATGAATTAAGCATGTCAGCAAAGATAGATGTTGCACACCTTTAACATGTGGATGGTGTGTTGTATAGACCAAATGGCATTCTTCTATAAGAAAAAATCACATATGGACAAGCTGGTGTAGTCATATGTTGTTGTAGAATAAACTACCACTTGAAAGTATCAAAAATAACCATCAAGAAAATAATAGAAACTATACCCAGTTAATCTCTCAAAAATGTGATCAATGAATAGTAGCTTTAAGTGACTTTTATTGTTCTTTGCTCAGTTTTCTATAATCAATGCACATTCTCCATTTTGACTCTACCTCACAAGAATATGCTCGTTTTATCATAGGAATCAAATGTAATACCTATATTTTCAGGTACAACTTGGATGGGACTTTCCCATGAATTGTTACAAATTGGGTAGGTAATACTCGCATCAAGAAATTTCACCACCTCTTGTGTGACTACCTATTTCAAATTTAGATTCATTTTTATTTGAATTTATCTTCTACGGTGGGCATCATCTTCATTGTATATGTTGTGAACACAAATGGAGGGATAAACTCCCTTCAAAATAGAAATAGACCATATGATGGTCTCCATATTATCCTTAAATATGGAAACAAGCCCATCTTCTTGGTCATGAGATAGAATAAAAAACATGATTACCCGCAAAGTGTCATTGGGATCAATAGTTTCATATTTTAGGCCCTTTTGTAGGATTTTCACCTAGAAGACATGAGGATATTCAATTGATGTTCTTAGTGGATTGATAGCCAAGGGAAGTAGACTACATTGAGATGCCAGGATGTCTACTTATTCATCATTTTTCATACACCTATTGGGAAAATTTCACAATATGATAAAGTTCTTTCCCCTTTGTTGTCAATCCACATCAAAAAACGTACTCCAACTATGTCACTAACAGAATAAAAAAGTAGCAATCTTATTCCATGGCCCCAATAACTTCATGCCTTGAGGATATAATAAATGTGTTTAAGCTAATTTTAGGCGTGGTGTCTATCCTCACATGATCATGTAATCCGGGGTGGTAAGAAAAATTCTTCCTAATACTATGGGAGTCTTTATCCTCTCTTGTTCCATGTCAAGAAACATAAAATCTACCAGAATGATAGTTGATGTGTTATTATCATTGTTCACTGAGCACATAATCAACTTATCCCCTAGGAACTTTCACATCACCATCAGTCAATTGAAGAGTACAATTAGATATTTCTTTTTGACCTAAGCCGAGCTCAACATACATGTAGAGAGGCATGAGGTTGACACTAGAACCCAAGTTAAGAAGGGCTTCATCAATGCAGTTTCCATCAATGTAACATGGAATAATAATAGATTCCTTCCTCTTTTTTTGGAGCCGAGTGTTGCAAGATGGAGCTAATTTTCTTGGAAAGATTCACTTTTTGTGTCACACTTCTTGTCGACTTTCTCTTGAATGTACACATGTCTTTTAAGAGTTTAGCATATGAAGGAATTTGTTTAATGGCAAGCAACAAAGGAATGCTCATTTACACACATTTGAAAGTCTCAAGAATATGTTTTATAAAATTTTCTTCCTCTCGGATGGTGAAGGGTCACCCAAGGCATCCAGATAAGGCAGACCATTCACATTGTCTTCAATCAACATCACAATAGTACTCGATATCACACTCTCATTAGGAATTGTGATAATATGTTTTTTTATCACAACATCACTACTATGTGTCACAACATCAACCTTGATATCTTTCACAACACTATTCACATTTGGAGTCACGTTATCACTTCTCCATCCTTGTTTTTGTCCGTTGAAGGGTATTTTCACTCCTAAGTATGCTCACAACCTTCAAAGAGTGGAAAGCTTGTTGTTGCTATTGAGCAGACGACCTTTGGTGTTTTCATTGTGGGAGGACAACCTTAGGGCACACGTGGATGTACTTTCTATGTACATGCCCTTGGTCTTATTGTTGTTGTTGGGGAGACACTTAGAAATGATAAGGATAGTTTGGCTAGGCTAGTTTCAACCCAACTTGTTAAAGATCAGATGCCTCCATCTCCAAGGCAGTAGGTTAGTGTTCCCATGCCATAGTTTTAATTCACTAAGAGTTTCATTAAGTAGATATATACAAAAAGAATGAAATATTGAGATCCTAATTCAAATAATATATAATGAATATAGGTTGGTGTGACCCTTACCCTGATCTTGTGGTGGATTGGATATTTAGGCTTTCAACTAAGGTATGTGCATCTTTACCGATTATCTAGGCAATACCGTGATGATTAACAATTTTCCCATATGCAGCATTACTTGGTAAAATCTTGATTATCCTTGATTATAATTTTAAGTTCATTGTTTCATCTTAAATATTTGTTGATATTATTACTTATGTTCATGTAGACTATTATGTGACTTAGATGATCTCATCCTCATTTAGTTCATGCTTCTTATGACAAAACTTGAATCTTGCCTTTACATTATTGTGTGTGTGGAAATAGACTAGGTTTTATTTATTGTAGTAGTACATATGTGCTTCCATATTATATTGGATGTGTGTATTCTATCATGAG
Organism: Alisma plantago-aquatica; assembly: GCA_963693085.1. NCBI lineage: Eukaryota > Viridiplantae > Streptophyta > Magnoliopsida > Alismatales > Alismataceae > Alisma > Alisma plantago-aquatica. The sequence continues at coordinate 430,897,641 of OY856412.1, read as the reverse complement.
AATGCAGTTTCAACTCATATATTTATAGGGGCATGCATATTCTGCCCAGGGTGTGCATCTTTCACCCAAAATATTTTTAGGCTTGAGATTTATGGGTATCGACCCTACATAAATAAAAGTGGTCTAATTGTTTACATGCGCTATTTAAAAATTAATATTATTGTCACATGATAAGATTATCTTTATATTGATCCTCACCTTTATAAATATAACATGCCTCATCTCTTATCCTGGTATATCTCTTAAAGCTTATTCTCTTGAACATCCCTTATTTTGAAGCATTCACTATATCTTTTTGTCATTGCCCTAAGTATTGCCTAGTTGTTATTTTATTGCACATACTCAATTTTTTCTTACGTCCTTTCATTTTTTCCCTCCTACTAGATGTTGTTGTTCAACCCACCCAGAGGTAGCACAACCCCAGGCGTATGCCATAGAAGACATTACATACATATGTGGAACTAGAATAAGGAGTTGAGAAGACATTACATACATATGTGGAACTAGAATAAGGAGTTGATGCTTAAGATACATACTTGATATAGTTTAGATAACCTTTCACTAATCCCATGTTTTAGTTTTCATACGTATCACCCTTTGTTGTGAAGGATAGTGATCATATAAAGTTTTATAATAGTTAGATGTTTTGTATTCCGTTGCTACATTTGGTATCCTGATACATACATTTTGAATAAATCAGTTATCACCCCTTTTGCAAAAAAGTTATAGTAGTGTTTGATATATGGTATGTTTCCTTTTTATTCAATTTAATAAGGAATGGATCCCCTCTCGAATTCCACTCCATATAGTATGGTATTAGAACCATTGGTGGTTGGTTAATATAACTATTACAATCTTGTCTCCCTTAGTATGTTTACCCTGTGAAGATTTGGCATGCATAAAAAAATTTTTAGTGGACCTACTCTCCTTACCCCTCTAATATGTGGAAAGTTGTACTAGGTAAATCTTTAGTTTTGGTATGTGAACTTTGGAGTTTCTAGGTTAGAACCACAAGGAACTAAAATTTAATCCTAGGTGTATATGACATGTCAGTTGGGATGCATGAACAATATAAAAAGTATACATGATTAAAAGATGTATAAGTAACCATGATATCTATAATAGTTGTCTTATTAGGTTAAACCTTTTAAGTGATGGAGAGTAATTGGATAATAATATATGAATGTTTAGATTTCGAGGACAAAATTCTTTTAAGGGGCGGAGTGTTGTAACAAACCAAAACTTAGAATCTTACCCTATTCCATGATTAGAAATCTAGTAAGATTGGTTTCTTAGATTTGACCAAACAAGGGTGAAAGTTAAAAAAATATTTACATAATAACTTAATTATGCACCCACATGTAAATAAAATAATGAAATATGTTACATATATTTTCTTTACTAACATAATGGATAAATAAAAATGAATAATATGATTCGCATTAACAATTGGTAATTCCATATCCATCAATATTTAATGTTCTATTATTTAAATAAATATGGAATTAATAGACTAAATATATTGAATGTAGAATTTTGAGTAAAAGTATAAGATAGTTCTTTTGGAAACAATGTGAAGATAATAACATTTAATTAATGAATGTTCATAATAAATATATAATATTTTTATAAATATAATGCTAACCAGACAAATATTTGAATGGTGCCATAACTCATAAAAGAAAATCCCAAAAGTAAAATATAATGGAAAATTAGTGTTCCTTGGGTCCCAATTAGCTTGATTTCCAAGTTTTACATTATTTGAACAATTCTAGATGCCTTAATCGTATTAAAGAAAGAAAATGTAAGTTGAACTACAACATATTAAATGATACAATAAATGACTTCAAAAGTGGAATCTAGTGAGGAAAGTAATTTTCTCTTTTTTATCGACCATAGAAGTTCATTTCTTATTGATGAGAAAATTAACCTTTGTAGGGAAACTGAATTCGTTATTTCTTAGAAGAATTACAATAAAAGTTGAAGTAGACATTTGAATGACAAGCAATATCAAAATTGTTGTGGTTTGGAGTAACGTGAAACAACATAAGTAAACTTAGTTTCTACTTTATAAAATATATTTATGCAAGTATGTCACGATTCAGTAAACACACCCAATAATACTTACATGGCATGTAGCAATATATATTACGATATACATGTATATGAATTAATGTTAAAAACATGTATACACGCCTAATAAATTATTAATGAGACAATTTGCCTTGTCTTTGACTAACAAATGGCTTTATGGAAATAGTGCATCATTTGTAGTAAATGTGTGAAATTGTTCATCATAAAAGAATTCCAATAAAATTCTCATTTCCAAACATGATGATTGTGTATGGAATTTAATGACATTTTCCCATTTGTCCTATATGTATACGATACTATTAATCATAATAGTTGGAGTAATACGATTTATCTATATAATTTGTGTATAACGCTCTAAATATATAGGGTATCATGAACTAGGATCCAATATACTACAACAGAGTATCAAAAGATGAACTTTACCACGTGAATCTTATATATAGGAGACAAGAGTCATGTAGTATTATATTAATATGGCACAATCATGTGCTTAGATTTTATATAGTTTCATAATCATTCAGTAGACTCATTAACTAGATTCCTTCAATTAAGGTTTAACTAATGGTTCTTGAGTTAATCGTTGGATTTGGATCTATATCTTTTAATAGTTCAATTATCTGCAAATATATATATTAATTAGTGTTTCTAAGATCTGATTTGTATGAATACTACATACCTGATATGAGGAGAACCAATGGATCTCTCATGGATTAGGTTCCAATTGTCTCAAATAGCCACGAAGACTCTAATTGGATGATGTTTGTCATTAGACTCCTCCAACATCAGTAGTTGGGGTGGTATGTGAGGACGGTGGCAAGTTGGGGGCGATGGTCGCCATCAGTTGTTCTTTTGATAGAGATGAGAGGTTCCATTGCACTATGGCCAAAGATGGTGTTGGGACTACATGTAACTGCATAACAGTGGAGATTTCTAGGCAGCACAGTCAGAAGTAGTGGTGGCGAGGACACACGCTCTCATGTGATACCAACTTCATCCCATCCTCATTGACGGTGATGCAAAGTCTGCCATGGTTGAAACTTGCTTCAGCCGTCTCAATTTTGTTACTAACAAGCCTAATCGAAAAAAGGGAGGGGTTGCATGTCATGGTGGAAGATGGTAGGCAGTTGCAACACCACGAGGTCTCGTGGGAGGCAGTTGCCTGGGGTTTGTGTAGTAGTGAAGGGACACAATTCAACTGTTGCTCTGAGTGGATATTCTCACAGCAGTTGGACTATCAGCATCTTGGTTGCGAAGGTGATGGTGCACCTCTATGGCTAGGGTGATCGAGATGACGACAGAAGTCTATGATCTACGGTGCAAGCAGAAGTGATGGGGATATTGGGGTATGTGTATGTGGTGATGGGGGTTGTAGGTTTTGGGCGTCAATGTTAGGTTTGTGGTATGGTGTTCAGGTACCTACATATAGGTTGGTTGCAAGTTGCGAGGTGCCTACAGACTGTGGGAGTAGAAGTTTATATGGTTGAGTGTTCTAGGGTTTTGAATGTCATGAAGAGGAGGGGTCTGGTTTCATGGCATGGGGTGGCTTGGCTGCAGAGAACAACTTTTCCATTTCTTTGCTTTACCAACGGGGAGCCAAGTTTGAGGAGGAAGACCGGTTTATTAACCTATTAAGTGAAAATGACTTGTGATAACTCTATATTTACTAATTACTTTAAGTTTTTGTATCTTCTAAACAACACATCTCCAAGTCCTAGTATTTTAGCCACATGTTCACATTCTGTCAAGCAAATTTATAAAGATGTTATCACCCATAATTGTAGTTATGGGATGACTAATTTAATTGATCTTCACAAGAAATAAAAATATTAATATTTAACAACCAAATAAATATTTTACTATGATTCCAAAGTCATTAGTCAAAAGTGTGGGTGTTTCATTAGAATAATTTTTTGAATAAAAATATGTAGGCTCAAACATTGAATTTCTCTAATTGGTAATGAAACCACTAATTAGTTAGAAATCGAAGGACCTATATGTAAATATTTATTTAGAGAGGGGAATGAACTTATTTAGATACAAGAAACACAACTGAAGGCTAATTATATCAAGGAATATGATGATGAGTCAAACAACTAAATGAGACTTCAATTCAAGGACATGTTTGTAATTGGTATCAAGTTAGGGAAAAATTTGGAGTTATAGCTCAAAATAGATTTAGTACCCACATTTTAGTATTGCACAACTCTCCACCCCTGAAAGATGATTTCATCCCCAAAATTTGAACATCCCGATCTAATCAAGTACTACTCTCCACCCCTTAAAAGGATTTAACTAGAAGTTTAAAGATGTGAAAGGGCTATGTCAACTAGTGACTAATTATTCTCCATTCTTATTAACTATTACCCTACACCAAACTCTAGGTTTAAGGTTTAAATCATCTAGGGTTTTTCTCATACTTCTTTGATTATGACTTAGCTCGAGAAAACCATCGATAAAATTCCACATAATCATTTTTCTTTGTACATCTAGTATTATATTAAAAATAATATCTCGTTGGGGAAACCTTTTCGATGCAAAAATAAAAATGGACAAATCAATGTGAGAAATAAGTCATGCTCACCTCATGTCTGCATTCTAATTACTATCAATTCATCATCCCAACGACTTGACACATTTTGCATATTTATATTTCTATAAAATGTAGGGAGTCAACTAAGCACTTCGTGATGCCTAGTCCATATATATCCTCTAGGGTCATGTTCACATTTCTAGGTTAAGAATAGATATAAAAATTTTGTGTATATCAAAAAATTATTAGAAAAACTATGGTTATCATATCCTAGCTTAAAACTTTATAAAATTTTACTCAATATTGTTGTCAGTAATCTTTATGTGACATTTTATTGGGTCAAAATTTAGATATACTTCATTTTTGTTTCTCAATTTTCAATGGGTATGGTTTTGTATCAGCATAAATCTTAGTTCAACATAAATTATCCAAAGTTATATATACATATATCTAAAAGTTTAGATTTTCAAAAATCTAGAGGTCTTAGTATTTATCAAATTTTACCATTTAATCATTTTATTATGGATTGGGATGCAAATTTTAGATCTCAATTTTTCTTTCATCTATATAGGTATACTTTTGTGTTTGTAACTTTTTCTTCTCACAAATATCATAATTACATATATAAAAAGAGAGCCTATTATTTAACTCTCAACTCATTATATTTTGTAGGGGTTTTATGCCAAAGTTATCATGAGGATTTTTTGAACAAGTTTTTGTGTCGGTAGGGTTTTGTATCTAAGTGCAAACATATTATTATTATTTATTTCCCTCTATTTGTTAACATATTTTGTTTTTTATATATGGTATTTTTTGTTTTTATTTTAGTGTGGTTATGTTATTCAAATATTAGTGTTTTTTCCAAGTAGTCAAAATTATCTTGTCTAGGTCCATGTGTAACATGAGGAAACCCCACCACCACTTAAGCAGACAAGGAGTAATTATGCCAGAACCTTCATTAATCCTTCTTTAGACACCTCAATTCATTTTCATTTGCACAATGATGGGTTATTCTGAATTAGTTAACAAATTTTAGAGTAGATTATTTATGTTACATCACTATTACGTATGTATTTCAAGGTACCAAAGGGAAGTTATCAATCATATGAAACTTATCATTCTATGATTTTCCAATATTTGTTTATTCCTTTTTTTTGCAAATACTTGTGATTGCACTGAACTAAAGAGAAACTCTATGGTATTCTTCCCATTTGTATGCTTATAGTGGTGATTATATGTCCCAAGAGCCATATTCTAAATCTACATCCATGTGTCTTAAGCAATTCATCCTCAATAATATATCAATATAAATCTATGCCCAGGGTGTCCTAAAGATAGTAGATGAGCTAGGTATGTTCCATGAATTTCTATAATTAGGTACATACCTCACATCCTAGTCTCTTTGTATATCCTACCTGTAGTCTAGGTATAATCCAATAATTAGGCCAGTGATACTAGGGTTTGTTGTGAACTATTTTTCTAAGTTCTAACTATTCTATTTTCATTCCTAACTAAAACTAAATTCCATGAGACATGCATGAGTTCTTACTATTTATAGCTTTGATACCATGTTGTAAAGACATGATCCTTACAATCATATATTTACATTAGCAAACATAAACAAATCTTTTTACAATCATGCTTTACATCAAGAGTCATGGAAGCTTATACATATGGATACAAAATTTAACAAAAAGGCATGATTTCTATCTATTCTTCAACAAGGGCATCTCTTGCATGTCTCTTTTAGGTCTTCTTTCACCTATCCCTGAGTTCCCAGAGGGAACAAAATCCCCAAGGAGGGAAACATAGGACAATCAAATGACTGGTACAAATTTGAAATATGGAAAGTAAAATAATATGAACCTAACTACGTAGGATTTTCATGACAAAATGCAAAGTTAATATAGGCAAGTATCAATTGGTAGCATTGGCTTTCCATATTCAATAAGATTCAATATCCAATTTTGAGACTAGTATTTCAAATTTCAAATAGATAGCAATTGTCAATGTCTAGTTGTTGGGGAACACATGTGGTCTTCCCTGTGGAGAACGACAACACACTAACTGGATTTCCCAATATACTAATTGTCCTTTAACTCTTCATAGAGGCGTGGAAGTGTATTTTGCTAAACTAGGGGCACAAGCCTTCCCTATTTTGATGTTTAAACATTGTGCTACTAATTTGAGGAATTTGTTGGTGACCTTTCAAAGTGGAATGCTAAAGTTTCTAAAATAAATTTAGGCCAATCAAACTATCAACTATGTATGATTTCAAGAGGTAATAATATTTCCAAATATAAAATAGAAATTTCACACCTTTGGATCATAGTATGCAAAATTATAAATTCCAAGTATTCATCTCCAAGAGTTTAATCAAAATAGATAGATCTACAAATAGAGAGAAATATTTGTCACAATATGGCTTGGAATCAATTAGTATTCAAATTTTGTTTTGTTACTCATAACTAGGGTTTTCCATATAGGAGTGTTATTCATATTTTCCATCATTCTCAATTCCAGGGTTTCTAGACAGGTTATACATAGTCAATATTACATCGATTATTATATCACATTTTCTCTAAATTAGAGCATGTCCAATTATTCTCTCTCATATACTATATATTTCTATCTAGTCACTATGCTCAAGGGGTTCATTTTCTAATATACTCTAACTAAGAATATCTAGAGTTTCGATCATACATAATTCAATGCATACTAGTTATACACTCTTACTGGGTCTCCATTATTAATATATGAAAATCATATGGAACATGTATTTCATTTCCAAGTATAGGGCTACCCACATTTTAATAGGTTTATCTTATATATTTTCTCGTTTAATTTTCATCTTTATCGATATACGTTGGTTTAGATTAAAATACTTTTTAAATAAAATGTCTTCTCTATCTATTCTAGGGCTTAGACGTTTCACCATCATATATTCTAGTCATTTTGAGCATATAGGTCATTAGATTTCCAATCATGCAGGGTTACCATTTTAACCTTCATACATAATGCCCAATTCAAGAATATTGAAGCTCTAGAACTTTTAATTTACTAATTATATAACCTATATGTATACATTAGTATGATACCATTAGTCATAATAGTTTTAGTAATATAGTTTATATATGTGAATGTGTATTATGTTCTGAATATTTAGGGTATTCTAAATTAGGATCTAATATACTACAATAGAGATTTGGGAGATGAACTTTACGACGTGAATCTTATATATATGAGATAAGATTCATGTAGTGTCAAATTAATATGATACAATTGAGCACTTAGATTTTCTATAGTTTTCATAATCATTCAATAGACTCATTAACTAGATTACTTCACTTAAGGCTTAGCTAATGGTACTTGAGTTACTCAATTGATTTAGTTCTATATCTTATAATAGTTCAATTATCTATAAATAAATATAAATTAGTGTTTATAAGATCTGATCTATACAAAGACTACACACCTCACATGAGGAGAACCAAAGGATCTCTCATGGATTAGGTTCCCAGTCATCTCAAAGCGAGGGATCTGTATGGTCGACGTTTGTTGTCATACTCCTCTAACATCGTTTTTTGGGTTGGTCTATGATAACAACGACTAGTTGGGCGGTGGTGATCGCCATTAGTTGTTCTTTTGATAGATACCATAGGTTGCATTACACTATGGCCAAAGACGAGGTTGGCAATGAAGGTTGTTTGGTGGAACAATCAAGAGTAGTGGCGGTGAGGACACATGCTCTTGTGTGATCTACAACTTTAGTCCATTCTCATCGGTAGCACTGCAGAGTCTACCATGGTTCAAACTTGCTTTAGTAATAACTGGTTTGTTGCTGGCGAGCCTAATAGACAAGGAGGGAGGGGCTATAGTCGTGGTGGAAGATGATAGGTGGCTACAACATGGAAATGGTTGCCTACAAACTGCAAAGTGGTGATGGGAGGCGATTAAACTGTCGCTTTGGGTGGAGATTCTCATAGTGGTAACAGATTTTGTATTCTATATATGGCATTTTCTTGTTTTTGTTTCCCTCCAATTGATTATTTCATTCAAATATTAGGGTTTTTCACATGTAGTCAAAATTACCTTGGCCATTTAGGTGTGTAAAGTGAGGAAACCCGAACACCACCTAAGTGGATTGGGAGTAATTATGCCAGAACCTCCACTTACATCCTTCCTTAGATACCTCAGCTCACTTCATTTACATAGTGATGGTATTATTCTGAATTAATTAATAAAAAATTGGAGTAAATTATTTATGTTACATCACTCTAACATATATTTGAAGGCACCAAATGGAAGCTATCAATTATATGAAACTTACCATTCTAGGGTTTTGATATTTATTCCTTCTTTTCTTTGAAAGTACTTGTGGCTGTATTGAACTTAAGAGAAACAATATGACATTGTTCCCATGTGTATACTTATAGTGGTGACTAGATGTCCTAAGGACAATATTCTAAATCTACATACATGTGACTTAAACACTTCTTCCACAATAATACCTCCTTATAAATCTATGCCTAGGAGAGTCCAAAATCTAATAGATGAACTAGGTATGTTTCATGAATTTCTAAATTAAGGTACATACCTCACATCCCAGTCTTTTAGCACCAGTACAAAAATGACCTATAACGTTGGTTATAATTGGCATATCTCGTCAGTTATAAATCGAAGACTAAGTGTGCAATGCTAAAACTCCGGACGTACATCGCCATTTTTTTAATGAATAAAAAACGAGGACATATATATATATATATATATATATATATATATATATATATATATATATATATATATATATATATATATATATATACGTCGGTTACATGATACATCCAAAAGGACGACATAACACACAACATGCGATGAAAATGTGGTTCCCCTTGACGGTTCCTCATTGGTTATTCCAAGTAGAACCAACGAGGTAATGCGTAATTTGTTTTCAGTTTATAAGGAACCGAAGAGGTAATTCTCAATATGTAGTTGGTTTTTTATGTAATAACCAACAAGATTTTAGTAAATAAACAGTGAGAGTAAGGGATATGTCATTGATTTCTTTCATCAAAATGATGAAGAAGGTTTACATAGTTGGTTTCTTATGAAATAACTAAACACATATGTGCATATTTTTTTATATAGCAGGTCTTTAGACCTACTGTCCGATTGCTAGACTTTTTTAAGCATGCAGTTCAATAGAACTATAGCAGTTTAGTAGAAATGTAGAGTCTGCAAGTATCACATCTTAGCAACATGCCATCAAACCTGCAAGGAGTAACACACATATATACAATCTCAATTGATTCAGCTCAACATGATATCCATTTTCACTTCAATGCACACACATATGCATGAACTCATAGCTCAATCAATTCAGTTCTCGACCACACATTCAATTTTATACATATGCACAAATACACATCAGAAAGTGGACTCGATAACATCCAATCCTCCTCATGCACTTCACATTCAATTAACACATACATATGCATGAACACATATACACATCAACAAACATAGAGTTTAAGCCCACAATTATAATATATAAAACAAAATATTTGACATCAAAGTTTGAATAAAAATATCAACAACCATTCTAATTAGCTGACAAGTCCACATGTTTGATGAAGCAGTCTGCCCACTCTTTGTGTAGGTCATTCAGCCGCTCCAACATATAGGGTTCAATAGTGTCAAAAGCATGCACACCATATTAAATATAATTCTAATTAGATTGGACTATTTGTATTATCAAATGAGACTGCTTTGATTTTTATGATCCAATACTAATAAAAACACCTTTGACTACACAATTGATATCTAGTAACGAGTGCCTGACAATGTTGTCCATGTACAACATCATGTAATATATGTATTCTCAATCATTGCTTGTATAAGGCACCACATATTTACAATTTCGTTAATGAATGTAATTAAGTAGAGTTAGTAATGTGTAAGCATTGGAGTGAGAATACTATTATACATTAACACTCCTCCAATCTACTGATTTCTTTTCTGTATCCACTTTCCCTTCACTGTAATGGAATTCTATCATACCCCTATAAGTTAAATTAATAAATATATTGCATTATTAAACTATGATATTGCAGACATTAACAAATATTTTGATCATGGAAAAAATATACTTACACGTGAATTGACAATTTCATTTCCTTCATTTGGTGTTATTTTTATACGAAAAGGATCAAGGAAACACACAACAAAGGTCTAGGGAACAACCACTAACAAGTGCTAATGCTTACTTCTGAGTGAATAGAAGCAAATAAAACAAAAATTAAATTCCATAACCATTGTATATTCATAAGTTAGAAATATAAACAACAAGACCAAAACTTACACAAAGTTGAAGGGAGCTATGATCACGGTCTTGAAAGCATCAAAGCCTTCATCGCGGTAGTCACATAATTAGTTACTCAGATATATAGCAACATCACTAATCATTAATGGCACTAGAAACGCCACATTTGACAATCCAAACTCAACATCCATGTAATACATATGACTGAATATATGCATATGCAATAATCAATTAGTATATAGGAAACAATTATAATACATGTATTTTTCACATAAAGCAATGTATTCAAACTCACTATATCCAAAATTCTATCAGTTGTGTTCAATCATTGATGCATAAATAGCTCAAAAACATATGTAAACACTATAATAGTGTCGCAACCTATACCTACGACCTCCTCTCGAAGGTCGATCACCATTATATTTGATGGATTTGTATTGTCTAACTTTAGTGTGCATGCCTTGTAGTTAGGGCCTAAGGAGTCGAACAACTCCTATGGAATAAAATGTTGGGGCGAAGGCTTTAGATTCCTAGGGTGATTCTTCACTGTTGTGGTATGCATGCATGTATTCTTATATTAGCTTATGATTATACATAAATTCAATATACATTTGTCTTACCTCAACCAACACAATGAGCCATTTGGGCCACCCTATAAAGCCACCTTCTATCTCTCCAATTGTGGTGACATCTAAGTTCTTTATGGGAGTGGTGTTTCTTTCCATACCAAAATGACACATATGACGTTCACACAAACATGATCAGTGAGAAGGGGAACACTATGAACCATATCAACATTAGGAAAAAACTTGCCATCTTCCATGATATTATATGATGGAACATTCATGACAAGATGACATTTTCTGACCACCCATAGTTTTATAAAAGACAATATTTAAATTGACACACATAAATATTGATTTGAGTGATTACTTCATAACAACGTATAAACACAATATATAAATTGATTTAATTGAATCTTACCCTGGCTGGGCCACGTGGGTCAAAAGGAGTACTCCCAAAACCCTCCCAAGACGAGTGATGTTGTATAAGATCCATGACTACTGCATGAGCTCATGCCACCTCAGAAGCCTTAAACTGCTCCAAGGCTCCAAAAAAAAGATTTTAGCCCAAACCCAGTTCTAGCAGTCCTAACACGTCTGAGATTTTTTTCCACCCCTATAGCAACCATCAATTCATCATGTGTTCCCTGAGGGGTGAATTTTTGCTCCTTTCTTTGCTCACCCAACTCCAACTATTCATTATCAAAATAGACTAATCTGTAAAACCAAACAATCCAGGGAATAAAGAACATGGACATGTATTGTGAAACTAAGAAATTTACCATTTTTACAGCCACCTCGTGGTTGCTTGGATGAGGATTTCTCCACCTTTGTTTTTCCTCATATTTATCCAGTCCAAATAGCGAGACAACTGTCCAAATGCACTAGAAGACTCAAATAGTAGAAGAAGTAGAAGGATAAGGCCCTTTCTCTTTCTCTTGCTCTCTCAACATGCAACATTTAATATAACCACCTAAACCCAACCAGTGGTTGTGCATATTCATGTCATGTTTTTTTGGAACTTTGTATATGGTCTGATTAATTCAATAAGAATATTGTTAACTAATCATAAGAGACTATAAGAATGTAAATTAATTCAATACCTTGAACTCATCTATTTTTCTCTACTCAAGAAACCCCAACCATTCTTTTTTATCAAGATAGGGCCATTGTAGAGTGGTGTCCTTATCCTTATTAGGCCCAAAGATATAGTCTCTTATGAGGATTGTCTGCCAATATTTATGTCTTCTCTTGACGAGCTGCATAACATTCTTGTGATGTAACTTTTCATCAAGCTCATATAAGCCCTAAAAGGTTCAACATTCACAAATTTTAGAAACATGAAAAGAAAGAATAGGAAAAACTATAAAAATGTAGATGCATATATATCACCTCTAACTCCCTCCAGATGAGGATTTAGTGGTCTTACTTACATGTCTCCAATCTTGAACATGGAGAGGAACTTTGCTTCGACAAAGGACCCCATAGTAGCTGACAAACTCTTTAGTAATCGGCATGCCTATTTCATTAAATTCAATGATGCCCTTTTTCCCTTTACCCCTAGATGAGACTTTTTTTTATCAAAGCTATCCCTCTCCTACATGGATCAAAAGGCCCAACGTAATCCTCATGCTCAGGATTGTTGTGCTCTTGGTCAGATGCCATCTATAAAATCAAAAGTAAGCATATGAAAAAGTAAGTTCATATTTAAAAAATAAACAAGTTATATAATGCAGATATAACATATGAAACTGTGAGATCACATATGAAGAAATAAATAGGTTTAATGCATGCATATACCAAAAAGTAATACCCCTTATTTGTGATCTTCACGTGTATACTCATTAGTGTTATATTCAACATTTACACTTGTGGACATCAGAGATTGTACTAGAGTCATTATACTTGTCATAGTACTCTTCTTCATTAATAGGATGTGAAATGAACTATCTTTTCCCATCAAGAACAACGAACCAATTTTCTTTTAGGATCATCGATATAGAATAGTTGCTTTTTTAAGGAAATATGATGATAGAATAGGCAGCAATTTTTTTTAACTACCATATTCCACTATGAACAATTGATCACATCAATAAATATGTAATGAGAAAGATAGTTTGCAAGGGCATACCTATCCTGGAGCAAGTCCAACAACAATTTACTCGCAACAATGTGTGCCTTTCTTCAACTCATACCCAAACAACATCAGTAGTAGCTTCCTGATTGATCACCATGGATAGTAGTTGAAGTTGTACTCCTAGAGACAAGCAACATAATCATCGTCTCTATAGTAGTCCACATGGACCACCAGGAACTCCTGTCATTCTAGATGAATAGACAAGAAACAATTTTTTCTTCTAGTCAGTGTACTATCACCAACTTGCTCTCCCACAATTATTCTCCCTTGCTATCCCTCCCTTTGATGGGTAGGAATTGCTCAGGTTCTCGTGGTTACCACAACCAGAGAAGACAACAATTGTCAGAGCTAATTGATGTATCTAATAAGCACCCAATACCCCTCTATTTACTGGAGGATCAAGGTTAGGGTTCCCAGTCTGAGCAGGAGTCGAAGGGGATAGAATTTCATGAATTTTTGCATCATGTGTGTGACAAAATGGTCGGTTCATAGGTCAACCAACTGGTTGGCATGTGATTCGATCGGTTCAACCCTTGAACATGTCGTTTCATCATGTTTCCAAATCACAATTGTATTGGAAATTATATTCGGTTAATGCACAACATGACATCAACACTAATCGTTGATCCAATCAAATTGACAATTGATCCCAACCTGAAACATACGGTTCATGGACCAGAGTCGACGATTCACTTCTTGAACTGGTTGGTTCATGGAGCAAATTGCCAATATCATTTCAATTGACCAGACATTTTGAAACGGTCGATTCAACACTTCACAATCCAACCAGTCAACATTTAACTAATGTTGTTTAAATTGAATACCTAACTCTTCAGTAATTAAGTTTAAACCACATTCATGAATAAACTCCTATTCCAGGTATATCGTATGTGTGTGACCCTATAGGTTCCAAGTTATGATGGTAGTGAGTGTCCATAACTAATTTATGACATCACAAGAAATGAGCAACATCTAGCAACACATCATTGCTACCCAAGTTAATCGAAAATTTAAAGAACAACTTTAACCTACAATATGTGATTGGTGTTATAATGATTTTATAATTCCCTTGTCATTGATATCCATATTGAACTTGATGCATGGAATTGTCATCCTCTCAATGTTCAATCCATGTTCCTTGAACTAGAGCAGACTGTTTGAGATACATGTGAACTCACTATCATATATTGATTCACATCCGCATGCGGATGCTTTTCTCTATCTTGCTTATCAAGTGGCCTAGATATCAAACTCTTATAGGAGGAACAAATCCCATCTACATCACTCACAATCATACCCATGTGCTACAATGCACACCCAAGCATCACCTTTATTGTAACCCTTATTCAAGGTCACAGTGGATGACGTCTAAGTATATTGAATGCCATGTGATGAGCGTAGTGATTTCAGGTCTAAGAACCACAATCACCACCATCACTATGAGAGATGATTCTAACTACCAATCATGGTTTCCATGTGTAACTCTCAAGGTGAGTTTGTCTGATACATTGTTCTCTAACAAGTACCTATGTGTTTGATTTTATATCATATATCATGACTAATGAGATTTTGTCATCAAACAACACACACTTTAGCCTTGTGTGTTGTTGCTGTTATCAACCTTCCACAATAACATCCGACTAGAGACATGACAGAAAATGCACATACTATTGACATCCATATGATATCACTATTTAGGTTATCAACCCAAAGACATACGTCATTGAGTAATATCATTATTTAGACATTCATTATGTTTCATAATTATCTCATAACTGAATAAAAGATAATAAATTGGAAGATTGCCTTTATTATTAATCAAATATTTTACAAGATATGCTTTTGCAATCATCATATGATTGGCTCTCTGGGCATACATACCAATAGACTCTTAATTGCACTTAGAGCCAATCACCCACAAATTGTATTCTAAGTGATATTTAAACATGTTCATCATGTTTCTTTTGCACAAGTGCTAATCCAATGAGTTAGCAACATTTTGCCTCAAGTCAGTACTTTGCATGTTTTCACATCTCTCTGCTTTACAACATCTCGTATGAGATGGAATTGCCATAGTATGCTATTTGATATTCTTTGTCTATCCGGTATTTCCATTGTTGTCATAGTATTTCTACTATGTCATTAATGGTTGGTACATGCCATAAGTTCATCTATATGAACTTCTTGATCCATACAATATCCTTTATTGTGTTTATAACACCAGGATACTCTACTTCTATTGTAGAATTAAATAACCTTCTCTTGCTTGGAACTCTTCCAGCTTGCAGTTCTCATTTTATGGTCAAACACAAATTTTAGATTGTGACCGTTCATTTTCTTTGTCATTTTGGAAGCTTGCATCGGTGTAACCCTTTACACCCAACTCTTCCTTATTACCATAATTTAGGAATTGATCCTAAGTGCTTCTCAAGTACTTATGGATGGTCTCTATGGTATTCCAATGACCTTCATTAGAATCTGATTGATATCATCTTGTCATGTCCAATACATACAAGATAATGGGATGAGTACATTATATTTCATACATGATAGGTCGAATTGCTTATGTCATCTTACCCATGTGTGTTCATTCTTCACAAGAATTGCAATATAGGGTTCTTGAGAGACTAATCCCATGAAACATGGAAATATTTTCTCTCATTGAATCCTTCACGTTGAACAATTTCAACATTTTGCCAATGTGTATGCTCTCACTTAGGTCAAGAAGCTTTCCATCTCTATAAATCTCAATTCCTATCACATAGGATACCCCACCTAAACCCTTCATAGAGAAGGTACTTGCCATGCCAATTTTAATACTCATAGTATAAGAATGTTATTCCCCATCATTTAATGGAATATAAATACGCTCCCACTAAATCTTTTGTAATCACATATCTCATCTTTATTTTGACTAAAGTCAAACACTTTGACTACCCTATCAAAAGAAAGATTCTAGCTCTGAGATTCTTTCTTCAATATATAGATTGACCTTTGTAGCTTATAGACTTTATTTACATTAGTGGAGTTATAGAACCTTCAGTCTATGTCACGTACACATCCTCTTTACAATTTTGATTAAGGGATGTGGTTTCAACATCCATATGCCAAATCTCACAGCCATGATAAGCTTCAATGGCCGGCATGATCCAAGTGGACTCAACAATGGGAACTTGGTGAAGAGATTTCATTATGTTAAACATTTTAAAGTTGTTTGAAACCCTTTGCAACCAATATGCTCTTATAGGTTTTGTACAATACTATCCATGTCGATATTCTTCTTCAAGACCCAATTGCACCCTATGAGTTTTACTCCTTTAGGTGGTACCACTAAGGGCATACCTTTTTGGTGTACATGGACTCCATTTTGGATACAATGGCCTCAAGCCAATTCTCAAACTCTGTTGCCTCAATATCTTCTAGATAGGTTGTTGACTCATCACCAACTATCCACGTTTCTAAGTTATAAGATATCACATATTTTTCAAGATCAAGGCGTGTTCTACTAGATTTATGAGGTATTGTGTTACATAAGGAACTTGAGATTCCACAAAAATATGTGATTCTCATTGCTCCTACTGTACCTCTTTAGGTTCAATGTTTTTCTTGTTTATCTTAAACTTTTCAAGTTCCACTATTTGTCCAGTGATTCCTTTGGAATTAAGTTCCTCTTAAGGAATCAGCCATCCTCATAACAAACACTTTTATTGTTGAATTGGGACAAAAGTAGTATTCAACAGACTAACATTTATGCGATTTGTAGATAAATCTTTTCAAGAAGCAATGTTCTTGCATAAGTTTTAATCCTAATCTTTATAAAGACATATCAGGACACTTCCCATACCATATCTCATTTGGTGTAATTTAAACCATTTTGGATGGTACATTGTTTTAGTGTAAAGCATGTGCCTAAAAGGAAAATAGAAAATTATCTAGGTTTATTCATAATCATACCATGACTCATCAAGGCATCATTCCTTCTTTCTGATACATCACTATGTTTCAGTTGGAGTTCATTGTGACATTATCATGATCTCTCCATAAGGTCCTCAAACTCTTTGTGTTCAACATTGGTCATATCAAAGTGTCTTAATACTTTTACCAAGGTGGCTATATACTTCATTCATGGTCTCCTTGAACACTTTAAGAGATTTATATTTGTATTTCCTAAATACAAATTACCATATCTACTGAGATCATCAGTAAGTATGATGAGTTACTACTAACTGCCTCTATTATTTATTCTAAATGGTCTACATACATCAATATATACAAGTCCTAATAGAATACTCGCTCTCCCACTACATCTAGTGAAAAGTGCTTTTGTCATCTAGCCCAATAAATAAGACTTGCTGGTCTCTATTGGTTCAATAACAAAAAAAATCTAGATGAACATCATTACATATTCTAGAAATGCATTTCTCATCTATGTGCTCTAAATGACAATGTTATAGGTATTCATTATATGAGTTATCCAGAGTTCTAATCTTTTAGTAACTATGTTACAAACATTTATCTTTGGATCCAATAAACAAAGAGCATAAGACATTTGGGGCATTGCCATATAAGATTACATCTTTAAAAATATAACATCAATTGTTCTTTAATCATAATCATACTTGTCCATACAAGATGTAGAAAGTAAAATGTTTCTATTATTGGTAGAAATGAAATAGTAGTTCCTTAACTCTATTATATGCCCTATGTACTGAGATAAATTCTAAGTTCTGACTGTAGTTGCAGCAACACTTTCTCCATTTGGGATGAACAGTCTGACCTCACCCTTTTACAAAGGCTTTACTTATTTTCAAATCCCGCATATTCATATATATATGTGAGATCTACATCCAATATCATATGCCCAATATGAAGAAGTAATTATATTTATCTCATAATGCATATACTTGAAGTGGAGATATCTGTCCCCTCCTTTTTTCTTTAGTTCCTCCAGGTAGAGAGGGAAATTCCTCTTCTAGTGTCTAGGTAGGTGACAGTGGTTACAATTGCCTCCCTTATCCACCCCTCCCTTTACATTGAGCACTGAAGACTTTGGCTTCTGGCCAGCTTTAGAACTCTTTTTAGCTTTGCCTTTAGAATTCCCCTTTCATCTGCTGATCATCATCACAAACTTGGGCTTGTCTTTCTTTATTTATGCCTCAACTGTTCTCAACATGCCAATTAACTCTATCAATGGCTTGTCAAAGTCATTAATGTTGTAGTTCATGACAAACTTACTATATGACTTCGGTAGTGACTGCAGAATCACATTAGTGGCAAACTCTTGACCTGAGGGAAATCCCATCCTAGCAAGGTTCTCTACATACCCAATAAGGTTGAGCACATGAGGACCTACTGGATCTCCTTCTGCCATGTTACATTTGAACAATGCCTTGGAGACACTATATCTCTCCTATCTTGCCTAATCTTGGAACATGTTCTTAAGATGTGTTCCCATCTCAATAACATCCATTTTCTCATGATGTCCATAGTTCATGGAGCACTACATTAGGCATTTGACATCAAAACCATCTACAATATGCTTCTTGTAAGCATCCCTATCAGCCTTAGGTGTAGTGGGAGCAGGTTCATCTGGATCCGGTGTCTCCAGGACATAGAGTTTGTGCTCCCGTGTATGAACAATTCTCAGCACCCTGTACCGGTCGTGAAAATAATTCCCGTTTAACTTGTCCTTCTCAAGGACTGATCGTATAGAAAATGTGTTGTTTGTTGCCATTTGATTCTACAAGAGAAATTTACAATTTTGTCAAAATAATTTTAAAATTATAATGATATTTAATTAGGTCTTTAATTAATTGATGTTATCACTATTTTGTTCAAATTGATAGCCCTCACATATCAATTTGCAAGATTACATCGTACAAACTTCTAATGTGCCAAGATCCAAAACAATTGAGTTATTACCCGGACAATGCCAACGTCCATATCAATCATTAAGGTAGGCAACTTTTTCGAATTGCATCTTATGCAATTATTGGATAAATGGTATGTGCAACTCTATGCCATAGTCATATGCATGCTTCTAAGTGCTTAATTTCATTAAGGTCACTTAGTTAAGTCTGACCCAAAATCCAACACGATAATAACGTACCCCACTTGGTAGGCCCACATAACTACCATCACACTTCTGCGAGATAGACAATGCACCATGCTTGGCGTGTCCATGCAAGTCAATCAAGCTTTTAATATGTGTGTCTAATGTAAAACATCTTAGACTTAATATGTTTCATTTAGGGATTTTATACTTAGAAATATATATATATATATATATATATATATATATATATATATATATATATATATATATATATACAATCACTACATATGTATAGTACGTACAATATACATGCTATATCCTACAAATGAAAACATGCAATTAAAACATAAGCGATGTTTATGGCCATACTATTGTAATTCCTTAGAGACATAAGGAATTACTACCGTCTAAGGTCTACATCACATGCATCAACCTGTCGTTGTTGAAGATATGTGCTTGAACCAATCTAGGTTGATCAGTATAATCCTTGAACTGATCTGCTTGCCTCCTGATCGATCAGTTGGTCTTTCAGATTGATTGTATGGCATCTGGTCCAAATGACATCTAGACACCTCCAAGCGATCGGTTGGCCCACCAACAGATCGACTCGCCTCCTCCTGTCGTCTGCCCTCATCAGTCCTCCAGTTGATTGTCTTGTTTTCTAAAATAGGTGGTTCATCTGGTGCTGAACATCTTATTCATCTTAACAAGAATTAAAACTATCCTAATGCTATTTAAACTTATTACGTTGTAATAGGGAAACATCGAGCTACACTTGAGGGGAACATTGCAAGGAGAGAATAATACTTTTACATGTGGAAGAGAAGAAAGAGTCTTGGTGTGCAAACCAAGATAAAGTAGGAATAAACAACCATAACCAACCAAGCACAGACAACTAGGGTTATTAGCCATAACCATTCTACACATCCACCATCCAAAACCAAATTTAGGGCGACATGTGTAAATTTCATGTATATTATATCATATATGCATATTAGTTGTGATTGTATGTGGTATTTAATCATATATGCACATTAATTATTTATATATTCACATAGTATGCAATAAATAAAAGATGAAAACCAAAATCCGATCATGTCAATTAAATCCCAAAGCACGGTAAATTGACGTGGACCACTGTAGGGAGATATGATGATAAAACATGCAATAGAAACAAAAATTTAACTACCATATTCCCCTATGAGCTATTGATCACATCAATAACTATGTAATTGGAAGGATGGTTTATGAGGTCATATCTGGTCTTAGAGCATGTCCAGGAACAATTTACTCACAAACATGTGCACCTTTCCTCAAGTCACACCCAGACTATGTCAACAAAAATTCCTAGTTGATCACCATGAACAACAGTTGACCTTGTTCTCCTAATATTAGGCACCAGCGTCCTCGCCTCTATAGTTGTCCACACAGACCACCGGGAACTCCTATCATTCTAGATGAACATAAAAGGAGTTGTCCCTTCTAGTCAGTGTACTAGCACCAAATTGCTCTCCCATAATTGTTCTTCCTTGCTATCCCTCGCTTTGATGGGTACGACTTGCTGGGGTTCTCTCAGTTACCACAACCAGAGAAGACAACAATTATCAAAGCTAATTGATGTGTTTAAGATGCCCCAATACCCTGCTATTTGTAGGAAGATCAGGGTCAGGATTCCCAGTCTGAGTGGGAGTCAAGGGGACATAATTTCATGAATTTTCACATCATGCGAGTGGAAAAACAGTCAGTTCACAGGTGAACCGATCGGTTGGCATGTGAGCCGATCAGTTCTAACCTTGAATCGACTAGTTCATCATTTTTCCCAATTGCAATTGTATTGGCAATTAATATTTGATTAATGCACAACATGATGTTAGCACTAATCCTTGATCCAATCAAATTGATTGGCCAAATGATCAGTTCATAACTTGAACTGATCGGTTCATGGACCTAAGTTGTTTGATTCACTTCCTAAACTGGTCGGTTCATGGACCAGATTTCTAATATCGGTTCAATTGACATGATACTTTTAAAATGTTGGTTCAACACTTGAACCAGTCAGTTCACAGTCCATTCAGTTAACATTTGACCAATGTTGTTTAAATTGAATACCTAACTCTTTTGTAATCAAGTTTAAACCTCGTTCATGAATAATCACCTATTCCAAGTGTATCCTATGTGTGTGACCCTATAGGTTCCAAGTTACATTGGCAGTGAGTGTCCATAACTAAATTATGACATCACAAGAAATGAGAGGTATCTAGAAATACATCGTGGCTACCCAAGTAATTGAAAAAGCTGGAGAACAACTTCAACCTACAATTTGTCATTGGTGTTACAATGATTGTATATTCCTTTATCACTAATATTCAGGTTGAACTCAAGGAATGGAATCGTCATCCTGTCAATGTTCAATCCATGTTCCTTGAACTAGAGCAGGCTGTCTGAGATATATGTGAATTGAATATCATATATTGATTCAAATACACATGAGCATGCTTTTCTCAGTCTCGCTTATCAAGTGGCATGGATATCAAACTCATGTTGGAGGGACAAATATCATATACATCACTCACAATCATCCCCACGTGTCACAGTGCACCCAAGCATCACCTTTGTGATACCCTTATTCAAGGTCATAGTGGATGATGGCCAAGTATATTGAACGATATGTGATGAGTGTAGTGATTTCAGGTCTAAAAACCACAATCACCACTATCACTATGAGAGATGATTCTGACTACCAATCATGATTTCCATGTGTCACTCTCAAGGTGGATTTGCTCAATACTCTATTCTCTAACAAGCATCTATGTGTTTGGTTTGATATCATAAATCATATGACTAATGTTATTCTACCATCAACGAACACACACTCTAGTCTTATGTGTTATTGTTGTCTATCAACCTCCCACAATAACATCTGACTAGGGACATGACAAGAATGTACATACTCTTGACATCCATATGATCTCATTGTTTAGGCCATCAACCTGAAGAAACATTATTGAATAATATCAGTCTTCAGACACTCATTATGTTTGATCATTATCTCATAACTGAATAAGATAGAATAAATAGGAAGATTGCCTTTATTATTAATCAAATTGTTTACAAGATATGCCTTTGCAATCATCATATGATCGGCTATCTAGGCATACATACCAACATATTTATCTATGATGCCATGATGAATGGTTCATCCCTATCGCCTGTCCGCTTAAAAGTCACTATTATGAAACTGAGTTCATCAACTACAACTCAATTTTGTTATCAACCCATTTACACCTAAATAATGAAACTCTAAACTCTATGTAGTCAATTTCCCATATGTCTCCAATGACGCCATAGTAAGACATCTTTCCTTCACATGGAATCTTATCCTTGGCACTAGAAAAAATACAATGAAGACACTTGAAGGGTGACCCCGCTGTTTTGGATGACACTCTTATCACATTGACGTTTTATGTAGTATGAAAACTGACTTTTGTCAAACCCTTCTTAAGATGTAACATGCAGCTTTGGATTATCGCGAGCCATTTGATTGTTTTTATAACATTATTTAATGTTTGAGATAGTTGACTAAACACTTTCTCTTCAAACCACCTAATAAATGTCCAATTATGATCTCTAGAAAGCCACATTGAACTGGCTTTGGGATATTTTGTCTTGAGCTCGTTGGTGTGTTCAGTGATCTAAATACCCACACCATCAATGTTGTATAAAACATATAAGTGTGCTTTTTCCCACTGCTCATGACTAATATCTATCCATTGTTATGTCAATGTACCTTTGTAGGAATAAATGTCAGGATTCACAATATTAACATGAGTTTCATTGCAACCCAAAAAGTCATTGAAAAAGTTTATAACCTCTCTAGCAACATAGCCCTCAATGATACTCCCTTCGATCTGACAACGATTCCGAACATCACCTTTAAAACAACTCATGTACTGCTCAAAAGGATACATCCAATGTAAGAAAACTAGACCCAACATTTTCACTTCCCTATTCAAATGGATGACCATATTTACCATGATATCAAAGAATGAAGGGGGAAAATACTACTCAAGTTAGCACATGGTAATGACCACTTCTCTTTGCAACTTATCTAGATTTTCAGAGACTTTTCTGCATAGAGTGTTAAAGAAGAAGCAAAGCCTAGTGACTATAAACCTTACATGCTTAGAAAGGATAGATTGAATATCCACAAGCAATATATGTTGCAATAGAGTGTGAAAATCATGAGATGTAAGACCTATCACCTTCATATCCTTCATTGAAACCAATCTACAGATATTGGTCGAGTATCCCCATGGTACCTTAACATTAAGAAAGCACTCGCAAAAAGTTCTCTTCTCCTGTGTAGACAAGGTACAACAAGCATGAGGTAAATATGTGCAATTACCCTTGCAAATTTATCTTGTTAATTATTTCCTTATACCCATTTCACATAGGTCCATTCTGTATTTGATGCTATATTTAGTCTTGCCTTTGATATTCAACAAAGTGCCAATGATGCTATTGCAAACATTTTTCTCAACATGGATGACATCGATACAATGTTAAACTATCAAAGAACTCCAAAAAGGAAGATCCCTAAATATCGACCTCCTTTTGAATAAAGACTTTTCATCTATGGGAGTAGTACATGGTCTCTTACCAAAATTATTTATAATGTTGTTTACTCTTGCATAAAAATACTCCCCTGACATATGCCTAGGGGCATTCTGTTACTCAATTGAGCCATTGAATGTTTTGCACAACTTTAGGAAAGGATGCACCTTTGACAAAAACCTTCAGAGAACTAGATATAGAGTTTTACCATCTTGATTTAGTCATATTGAATTAGTATTTTCCACACATACTTGTTATGACTTATGGGAAATTGTCTGGATACAAAGTCAAAGGAACCAAGGCATAACCTGAATGTGTAGAAAAAACAACATAGCATGTAAATCAAACATCTCTCTATGCAAAGCATCATAAGCCATCAAACCTTCTCCCCAAAATTTCTTTAGTCATTAATCAGTGCTTTAAGGTTGCCAGGTTGGTTGGAGCTTGATATCTACAAGGACAACATGACATATTTATTCTTCATACACAACCATGGAGGCAAATTGTAACAATTATGACATGCCAACTACTATGTTGACTACTTAATGTTCCATATGGATTTATCCCATCGGTACAAAGTCCAAGTCTTAAAATCCTAGTTTCTTCACCAGATTCAGGGTACAATAAATCAATATTTTTCCATTGCAGGGAATCAGATGCATGCCATAGCATATAATATTTGTTTTTCTTTACCTATACATGCCAAGATAATATTTTGTGCATCTATGATATTAGAAGAAAAAAAAAGTGTTGAAAATGTGCTATTATAGGCAAATACCATATCACCTTGGCATGAGACTCGGTTTTGGTCTTATCCAGTGTCGTCCTTTTGTACCTAGATGCCCAACGTTTCAAAAAATCCTTCAGATCGATATAGTCCTTTTAAAACAACACACAATTATTCGGACATGCATGTATCTTCTTAACCTCCATTCATATTGTACACAACATATTTTTCATTTTGTATGTTGAGAATGGAAGCTTGTTGCCTTCAAGGAGACTTTCTTTCAATAAACACAACATAGAAGTGAAGCTTTTATCGCTCCATATATTGTTAGCCTTCAGAGATACAATCTCAACACAACACTCAACTTCATCAACTTAGTACAACCTAAGTATAACGATTTCTCAACATCATTCACAACATTTCTAAATAAGGGAGGTGGATCTGTAACATGTACCCCACAACTATCTAGAATCACATAAACCATGTCTGTTAGAATTGATGTGTTCACATCAACATCATCAACCATTTATTCTTCAACACAACTACCACTACCGACATCTAATGATCTCATACTAGGAATCTCTCCATTTCAGTACCATTTTGTATAGCCTTGTACAATCCCATTGCACATGAAATGATCTTTGATCTTGTCAACAATGTCAATTTTTAAGTTGTTACTACAATTCCTACAGGGGCAATAGAACCTATCTCCAGGTTGTTCGTTGTGTTTCTCTAAAAATCTTACGAACTGATCGACACCATTAATAAACTCTAGAGTGCAGCGATTTGAATTAGACATTCATGATCAATCCATTTATGATCAAATGGGAGACAAGTAGCTCATCATATGTTAGCTAATAATTAAATTTCAGAATAAAATATGTTTGAACTAAGCCCAAATCATCTATTAGCATTCACATTGATGAATGTACACCACCTATACCATTCTTGAGCACTTCATCGCAATACTAAGTGTATAATGCGTGTTCTATTTAAAAAAAAATTTGACAATATTTTTCCACAGTTCTCCAAGTACACCAATACCCACCTACATATGTACCCAGAGAACAAAAGGGGAAATGATGTTGAAATTTATTGAAATCGAACACACAATATACACTTGCATCCTAAGTGAGATGAAGTACTAAAGAAAAGTCCCAAATCGAGGACTATCCAAGGTTTACTCCTAATGAGTAAATCTCAGGTAGGTTTCTAGCAACAAACCATATGGATTGGAGTTTTCAAAGTAGAGTTTATTTTTTAGAAGTTTAGGGCATATGGTTAATTAGATAATATATATACATTTCAATGAAAATCAAGTTAATTTAGAGAAATTCATATCAATTTTAGTGTATTAATTACTAGGTGTGATCATTTACCCATACTAACATTTAATTACTAAGCTGTGATGTGAGTAGGAAGCACAACATATTGAAATAAGCTACTTTCTAAAGCAAAACTTTGTGAGCCATGTTTAAATAGTTGTGAGTCTACTTTGTCCCCCAAAATACATAGTGCATAATGTAAATAGAATGGTCAACACCCACCCAATAGAATACAAAGGTCACAACCAAAAACACAAACATGTGCATTGTTATGTCTAAATGACATTCTTTTTTAGGATGCTTGATATTGCACCAATTACCATTGCTTTAGTTAAATTGGTCATAGTAGAAATTTCAACAATGATTGGATAGTTGGACATGTTACTAATATTTCACATAATGTATACAACAAAACATTTACCTTACGACATCTATAGCATAAAACAACATATAATGTGACACAAAACATGCTAAAATCCCCAATTCCCAATGAATGTCTTATATCACAAGAAAATCATAAATCAAATTCCCCAATTCCCAATGGAGATACCTAAATGTGCAGTTGACAATATCACTCAAAATATCCAACCCTAGTGAATGAAGGGGACATAATCATACCTTTCTAGACAACAGAAAGAATTTGGGGACGAACATCGGTAGAATCAGCAGTTGTAGAGGTAGAAACAATAGAGGCAATGAGGAGGAGGAGCTGGCAAGAAGCCAGGGCTAACAGATGAGTGAGAAGCAATAGAGGGTCTGGGGTAGAGGCAACCGTGACAATACTAGAGGCGGCAAGGAGGAGGAGGTCGGTGGAGGAGTGGTGGAGCTCGTCGATGCTATAGCTAGAGGAGGTTGGAGGAGGAGTAAGCAATAATAGTGTGGCTGGCAGAGGAGTTGGAATCGACTATCATAGCTAGGAGGAGGCCAACAGAGGAGTTGGATGCATCAATGAGGGGATGGGTGGTGCCAGTGTGAATAGTAAGAGGTCAGAGAGTGTCTCACGGGTAGAAAGAGGGATTTCTCTTAGGGTTTAAGTAAGACACACCTCATCAATTATTTGCAAAAACTATTACCAAAACTTGTGTCCACGCGAACCCATAGCGTTGGGTCAAATATGACAAACTGATGCATCCCAATGACACCTACGTCATCGATTTAGGTCTTAACAACCGATTATATAGTCCTATTTGGAGGGGGGAAATTTTACGAGACATTTGGCGTGTACACCTTTCCTGTCGGTCAGTGTTGGCAAAACTGACGTGATAGGCACTAAGGGTTTTGATTTTTATTGTGCCGGTTGGTGTACTAGAAATGAACAAAATAGGGTTTTTGGAAGGAAATGAAATGCCTCCCAAAATTTTGCATGATAGTGTAATTTTGTGGGCGATTGATGTCATTCATTTCCTTGTGAAACAACTGATAAAATAAATAAAGCACAACTTGTATTTTCTCAGTTGGCAATTTGTGGCTATAAGGAGTGGGATCCCAGAGGGGAACCACTCCCTACTAAAATAAAAAGGCAACATCCCAAACCAAACACCAACATAAAAAATTTCTCAAAAGGGATGAAACCAATTTATTCAACATGATTGTATCATAACACCAAAGTAGCAGTGGAATTTAAAGATGTATCTAACCATTACAAAGTTTGTTATCATTACTAGAATTTCACCACGTAGGGTGATATAAAGGAAAAACTTACTACATATAGGACTAGTCAAGGATCACCTAATAACTTCAAGAAAGTCTCCCATGAGGTATCAACTATACTTGTTGTGGTCCATGTCCACCTTGATTGTCCTCTCCTTGTCCAAAACCTAGGGTTGGAAGCGTACCCCACAAAAGCAAAAGAAAAGAGAACATCAACAAAGTATTGGTATGTGCATACTACAATAAAGTTGAGCAATTTATTGAATAGAAAGGATGTCAAGTAAAAAGGCTTCCCATAGAAAGATAAAGACTACCCAATCGGGTATAAAAGAGATTAACTTGCAAACAAGAGATATCAAAAGGGATTACTTGCCATAAAACAATAATTAAGGTGGTGCCACAAAAGCACACATAATTCTTTGGGCACAAAACCCATAACAACCTGCATGTATGTGAGATAAACATAGCACTAGAACAATATAAATAACAAAGACGACCAAGCCTCATAAACTTGAAACATGATAGAGACTGGAACATAACCAAACTAAGTGCATGAGCCAAACCTCATAAATTTGAAACCCGGGTATGGAGCACATAACCTCCATCCCAAAAACATAATAAGGGCACATAACTCAAAAATCAATCCAATTACACTACTCTAGGGCTACCGAGTCACATAACAAGCTTACTAGAGAGGCAAGTAAAAAATATAGTCAGATTATACAAAATTGTCACCACATAAATGATAATGTAAACATCCACCTCAAAAGTGGGCAAAAGACATCACATGTCACCATATAGAGTTACATCATGAACAAAGCATAAGAAAATACCAAAATAATGTCCAAATATGATCACAAGATCATTAAAAATGTACGGTACTTCACATGAATCATATTTTCTAAAATAACAAGATATTGTGTAGGTAATCTCCATAGGACCAAGAGAAATAAGAAAATAGGTGAATTTCTCAAAAGAAATAATAGGAAATGCAAGCATACCTTATATTAGAGTCCTAGAAACACTCGCCACCAATCTAGTTGTTTCTAATATCAACTTTACCTAATTACAATTATTCACATGTATTAGGGTCTTGAGATTCATATAAATGTAATGAAACCCTAATTCTATACCCTTCTACAAAACATCAAATTTTGGACTCAAAACCTAGACCAAATGATTCCTTATGTTTTTCTAATCAAGAAAACATATTTATTTGTTATATTTGGAGTTAAGATGAATTAGTTACCATTTTTAGGGCTTTTTATACTAATAAATAGATCCTCAAAATCCATCATCAAAAACATGGAAATCAGGATTTGAAACTATTTCTATTAGAAAGAACACATTTTTTCGATTCTAAAACATATTTTACTTAATTTTGGACAAGCGAATGAAAAGATGCGATTTTTAGAAAAAATGACCAATCAAAAATTTCCAAAAATGCACACATGCATAGAAAACTTGCAAGAGAGAGACAGAGAGGGGACCGACCTGCTGACTTGGCAAAACCAAAGGTGGCCAAGTCATGCGGTTAGCGATATGTTTGACTCGCTCCAAAAGAAAGAAAACTAGGGTAAAATTACTATTATGCCCCTTGTGAGAAAAAGTAAAGAAAGCCGGTGAGGAAGGGGTAAAACAGAGAATTCATACAATGGGATTCATCCCCTTCGCTAGGCACACGCCATGGTTGCTGCATGAGGAGCGGCTCGATCAAGGATTATTGGGAAACCACGATCATGCGACTAAACAAGAAACTAAAGAAACAGAAAGGAAGAGGAGGAGGATACAATCTCACCACAGCCGTCAATTCGAGTGTGCGAGCCACCGAGGTAGAGAGAGATACACCACAAAAATGGAGCTAAAAACTGATCATTGAGGACCAAAGAAAGAATGGGTAAAGAAATTGATAGGAGAGAAAAGCTAGGTGAAGGGAGACGAAGGTCTGGGTAGCGATATATATAGGTGAATGAGTGAAAAGCAGGGAGGAAGGAGGTGGCTGCCAATACATGTAGCCCACGAATTGGTGGTTTCTCGCACACCTTAAAAAACAACATGAGTAAAGGGTTCATGCATGTGGAATCACACGAAGAATCGAACGGAAAAAGAATCACAAAGATTCGTGGGCCACACATGGAGAAATCAACTTCCAAAGATTCACAGGGGGCGATTCCTATTTCCAAAACCATCGTGAGCTGGGAGACAACTCGCAGATCGTTGGATTAAAGATGTGACAGTCAAGATCACATAGAAATAATAAGTTACGTGTGACAGATATATATTCATTCCTAATCGAATTAGTCTATAGTGAATTGTTTTAATTATTTAACTTTTCTCTTTCCACAATAGGGGGTGCAAAGAATCTCAAATTAAATGAAGTTTTGCACCTAGGCTAATTAAGGCATGTAGAATCCAAATATGCAATTAGATTTTCTTTGAGAACTTTTAATGTGTTAAATAAATCAAATCTTTTTTCTCTTTCCCCTGTCATTAATGGTTATAAGATTCTCCAAATTTGATGAAATTTCACCCACAAGTCAAATTAAGTATGTTGGATACAGATTTGCCATCAATTTTACATATTGAAGTTGTTTGTACATTTATTTAATATTTTGAAGGTTCTACACTCACTCTCCTAATTTCATCTCTTAATCAAATATTCTCCAAATTGAGTGAAAAATCACCCAAAGGCATATTTTAATGTGTAGATTATGAATCTAAGATAATTTTCCACTTTTGGAGTCAGTAAGTATTTTATTTATCATTTTGAAGGAAAATCAACTTTTCTTTTCTAAATAAAATGGATGTGATTATTATCCTAAATTTGTGAAACTTGGCCTCCGAGGCAAAGCATATCCAAAGAAAACGAATTTGAGGTTATTTTTAACCAATAGGTTTTCCTTTTATAATTTTTAACCCATCGTTTAGTTTTAGCATTATTTATCTTATTAAATAATTCAATATCACATTACCTTGCTTAAAGAGTTATTATTTATCTTTTTATCTCCTCCTTGTTCTAAAAAGGTTATATAAAATTCTAAAACGAATTTGTCTTAACATTATCTCTTTTAGTTTATTAATTCTATATTTATTTGGATAATGTATCATTCACTCCATAGTTATCTTATGCATATTAATCAACATTATCACATGTGACTTATCATATGTATCCTTTATTGATATCATGATTAATATGAAAGTATTGTGTCATATGTGTTTATATGTCTACATGTTAGAATGATTTATGCTTTAACATATTTAGGTTTCAATTATCCACTAATGTGTATATCTTTTATCCTTGTTTGGATAAGCCCAAAGACTAAGATCTCTAACCACTTAACCTTAGATTAGGATTAAGTTCTAGGTTTTGGTATGTTACGGTGGCGGTTTTCTTTGAAGAACCGACAAGATATATTAGACTATCAGTTTTCCCTAAAAGAACAACGATATAAGTCATATCTGATAGTGTAGTGTATCCTACTTATAATCTACATATATCCCAATAATTAGGCCAATTATACTAGGGTTTGTTGTGAACTAATTTACTAAGATCTATGCATTTTATTTGTGTTCCAAACTAAACCTAAATTTCACGAGATAGGCAAGAGTGTTGACTCTTTATGTTCTAATACCATGTTGTAAAGACATGATCCCCACAATCAAAATTTCTTCAAAAATATAAGCAAATCTTTTTACAAACAAGCTTCACATCAAGAGCAGCGGAAGCTTATACATATGGTTATAAAATTTAAGAAAAAAGCATGATCCCTATATATTATTCGATAGAGGACAGCTCTTACACGTTTCTTCTAGGTATTCTTTAATCACTTGCCCACGAGTTTCGAGAGGAAACAAAACCCAAACATGGACTCCAAGTAGGGAAACATAGGTCAAGTAAAATGACTGGTGCAAAATTGAGATCTGGAAAGTAAAACAATATAAACCTAATCAAAGAAGAATTTTCATGAAAAAATGCAAAGAGATAAATAATATAGGAAAATATCAATGGGTATCAATGGTTTTTAAATTTCAATAAGATTCAATATCCAATTTTGAGACTAGTAATTTAAATTACAAATAGATATCATATGTAAATTTCTATTTGTTGGGGATGTAATGTGTTCTCTCACTATGAAGAATGACAACACACCACTAAATTTAGCAATATACTGAGGGACCCTATATCATTTAACTATGCAAAGAGGAGTGGAAGCATAATTCCACTAAACTAGGGGCACTAGCCTTACCTTTTTTGACGTTTAAACATTGTGATGCTATTTCTAGGGTGGGCTTTCAAAGAGGTAGGCTAAAGTTTCTAATATGAATTTAGGATAATCAACCTATCTATTACATACAATTTCACGAGTGAATAAGAAATCCAAATATAAAATAAAAATTGCATACCTTTGGATCAAAGTATGCAAAATTATGAATCACAAGTATCCAACTCCAAGATTTTAATCAAAATAGAGAGATCTACAAATACATAGAAATATTTGTCACTATATGGCTTGGAATGAATTAATAATCAATTTTTATTTTGTTACTTTGTGAATAGGGTTTTCCATCTAGGATTGATATTCACATTTTCCATTATTATCATTTTTAGAGTTTCTAGCTAGGTTATATATATAATCAGTATTACATTATCAATTATTATATCAGATTTTCTCTAAGTTAGACCCTGTCATGTTATTGTTTCCCATATACAATATATTTATATCTAGTCATAGGCTTAAGGGGTTCATTTACTAATATACTCTTACTAAGAATATCTAGAGTTTCAATCCTACATAATTCAATCCATACTAGTTAGACACTCCTACTAGGTATCAATATTTTACATAAGAAAATCATAATGGAACATGTATTTCATTTCCAAGTATTTGGTTACCCACAATCGAATATGTTTATCTTTTATATTTTCTCGCTTAACATTCATCTTAATAAAAATAGGTTGGTTTAGATCAAAATATTTTTTAAATCAATATCTTCTCTATTTGTTCTAGGGTTTAGATGTTTCGTCATCACATATTGTGGTCATTTTGAGCATATAGGTCATTAGATTTTCTATCATGTAGGGGTACCATTTTACCCTTCATGCATAATGCCCAATTAAAGAATATTGAAGCTCTAGAACTTTTTATTTACTTATTTATATATATTAACCTATATGTATACATTACTATGATACTATTAGTAAAGATAATTTGAGTAATACTATTGATCAATACAAATATGTATTACTTTCTAAATATCTAGGATATCATGAAGTAGGATCTAATATACTACAATAGAGTTTTAAGAGATGAACTTTACCACATGAATCTTATATAAATATATAGCAGACAATAGTCATGTACTGTTATATTAATATGATAGAATCACATGCTTATCTTTTCCATAGTTTTCATAATCATTGAGTAGACTCATTAACTAAATTACTTTAATTAAGGTTTAGCTATTGGTTCTTGAGTTACTCATTTGATATGGATCTATATTTTTTAACAATTCAATTATCTACAAATAGATATTAATTAGTGTTTCTAAGATCTGATGCGTATGAAGACTACTTACCTTATATGAGGAGAACCAATTGATCTCTTGTGGTTTAGGTTCCCAGTCATCTCAAAGAGCCATGACAACTCTGTTTGGCTGAGTTTGTCATCAGATTCCTCCAACATTGGTTGTTGGGTTAGTGTATGAGGATGGTAGTGAGTTGGGGTTGATGATTTCCATCAATGGTTCTTTTGACAGAGACGAGAGATTTCATTGCACTACATCCAAAGACAATGTTTAGATTACAAACAATTATTGAATAATGGAGGTTGTTGGGTGCCATAGTCGAGAGTAGTGGTGGCGAGGACACATGCTCTCATGTGATCTGCAACTCTAGTTCATCCTCTCTGGTGGTGGTGCAGAGTTTGCCATGGTCTAAGCTTCATTCATCGTATGTTTGTTACTGGCAAGTTTGATCTACAAGGAGGGAGGGGCTACATGTTATGACCACATATGATCTTAATTGGTAAACTAGGGTTTACCTGAATGATTACAATGTTTAATTAGATCGAACATTGTCCAAACCTGATCAATGATGGTATCTTAATTGTGATATTTGAAACTAAGAAGGAAATCTAATCATGATTTTATTTTGAAGGATTAGGGTTTGAGAAGTATAAACCCTAATCGCCAAAATTTGGGGTTTTCACTGTATATTATACAAATTTTGATATGTATATTAGTATGGTAAATGGTTTTTTCATATTTTCTATGTAAATTGGATTTACATGAAATTTAGATATGTGTGCATAATGCAATCATGCATGATATTGAAAAATATCAAAATATTTGGATGTTCTTTGAATGTGGTTCTCAGTCGAGATATACTTCGACCGACCATGCTACAGACTACTATTCAACAGTGTAGTATTTGACTTTTAGTTATTTATCAGCAGCTTGAAATGATTTGAAAATTCAAAAGGAGCTATGAAATTACATGTCAGACACTATGATAAATTTCCATAATTTTTGGAGGAGGTTTTACCTCTAATGTAAACAATTTATTGTAATATTTTAGTAACTAGAAATTCTACTAAATTAAAAGAAAGCATAAGTAGGGTCAATTTGCAATTGACCCAAGCACCTGAATTTCTATATATCAGCAACCTAAAACCCAAGTTGATGTCATATTTTTTATCCATTTTGTAGAAATTAAATTCTAGAGAGAGGGGAGAACTAGGTTTTTGAGAGGAGAAAGTGGTGGAGATGTTGACCTAGGGTTTCACTATTCGAGACATGATGAAATCAAGTAAGTTTAGATTCTTTACATAGCCTTTCAAGGTGAATCTTCTCCACATGACAAGATTCCGTTCCTCCTCTATTTTGATTCAAAATGCTATCAAATCTCTCCCTTTTCTCATTCTTTCTTCATAATTTTCTATTCCTATGGTTTCCGAGTTGAAAGGAAGGAGAAAGTGGTGATCTGCTAGGATTTTGATATGAATTTGAGAATTTCAGATGTGGGTATATATTTAAGGTGTTTTCACACCTTAGGATGATTGGGTATTTCCTTTAAATAGTATATTGCATGAAATTGTGTTAAATCATGAATAATCTTCAATTCCTTTGTATTTGACTACAAACCCTAAATCTGCCATTCAGTTTGAGCTTATGAATGTTGAATTAGAAATGGATTGTATTCTTGTTGTAATGAATTTCAGACTATAAATTGTGTTAGTAATGGATAAAAATCATCTAAAATAGAATTTCCAGG
Source organism: Alisma plantago-aquatica (assembly GCA_963693085.1). Taxonomy (NCBI): domain Eukaryota; kingdom Viridiplantae; phylum Streptophyta; class Magnoliopsida; order Alismatales; family Alismataceae; genus Alisma; species Alisma plantago-aquatica. The sequence goes on along the minus strand of OY856412.1, from coordinate 430,862,351 downwards.
CTATTGTAGAAATTATAAGAACATATCAAAATTTAGGGTTTTCTGTTAGGTCTCCAAATTGCTATCGAATTGAATAAAGAACTCTGTCTAATTAAAACTCCTTACTTATTAATGATTTTTTATCTTAATTTTTAGTACATATATGTCAGATACCATCTAGGATTTCATGTGATGTTATCATTGTCACATGATATCTGAGTATAGAGGGTGAAATCCTATGATTGGAAAGTTGAAAGTTTGTGAATAGGCATCATGAAATTCAACTGATTTGATTCCTTTATCATTATAATTCCATTTATTCAAGGTTATTCTAGATGCGTGATACTTCAGCGAATGGATTGAAAACCCTTAAGTCTATTCCAAGGTTTCATATACATGTCAATTATATTTTATATGCTAAAAGCAGTCTTTATCAGTGAAAGATTATGATGCATAAAGTCCTTATGTGAGTTGTGTGATATGTCAGTGAGGTGAATGAAACCCTAAGGATAGGGTATTCAGTAAATCAAGTGTTTTTAAATCATAATTCTTAAGTGAGATAAGTAGTGTTGCACAATTTCTTAGTTTACGATACATATTGCTGGTAGTTTATTAAAAGGATTGTATATGAGATTAAATTAAGAAATGTTGATGTGATGCTTAAATTGTGATTTTGAAGAGTGATTTGGACGTTTAGATGACCTGAACATTGTAGAATCTTCACAGGATGAGACCTACATTGTGAGAAGGAAACGACTTCCCCCTTAGAGGTAGTCCATATCGAGGTAAGTTGGATCGTACTGATAGGGTGCATGGGTCTTGACAGATAGGGTAGACTCCTTACGAATTGTGTGGTATCCAACACCAACTAGGGTTGTCGGTGATACCTATGTTTCATGTTGTAGTGAATAGTGGTTAGTAGTTTCACTAATGCATAGTAAGCCAGAGTGCTTTGACTCTCCTCATGAGTACCCAGGTTTAGAGGAGCACTCCAGATATCTGGCCTCTCCCATTAGCCGTCGAGAGCCAGGCATTGCAACTACCTATTGTAGACGGGGCATATGAGACTATAGGCATAGGAACATGCTTCTAAGCCTTTTACAGTGAGATTGTAGCCTTCCATGATGCTTTCACATGTCATGGTACACTTCATGTGGGTTCAAGGCATAGTAAGATGAATGTGAGATTAATCAAGTGTATACAATTATTGATTTATTCCTTGGAATTTTCTAGAGTAACTTGCTATTTGTGTGTTTCTGAATTACTAGTTTATTTTGTGATTGATTAAGAATGTTCAATGATTGATTTACTCATTGTAGTCATCTAGCATAACTTGCAATACATATGTTTGAGAATGAATATTTCATTTATAGCTTGTTACCATTCTACTTTACATTTAGTTGTTCAATATAATGTCACTGATTATCTGTGTGCTTTATACTGTTTCTTTGAAGTACTCATTCACTAAGAGAGTAGGCTCACCCCTCTACTAACTAATTTTCAGGGAAAATGTGTGGATATGAAGAATGTCAATGCTAGATTGGATCTTCCACGAGAGCTAAGTATCAAATTAGTTATGTCAATTGGTCCCTATCACTCTAGATCCTTGTAGAGTAGTGAGAGAGTTGTAAATGATGATGTGTAACTTTGATTCCTTAATAATAGAGAATGTATATGATTATCATGTTGTATATACTTGCAGTGTGAGAAATAGAATGCTTATTTAGATATGTATGTTTATTGTCGAAATTGGATTAGAGTGATCAAGTTTTAGTTTCCCTTATAAAATAATTTATGTGATTGAATGTGAGAAAACAAAGAGTTTTGAAATAAATAAAAAGTTAAGAGTGATCTTTGTATCATGTTTTAATTATCAAGTTATGCCCTAATCTCATGATTAGTGGTAATCATGGGTTGTGGGTATGACAACTTGGTATAAGAGCTTAGGTTGAGTCATCAGGGACCATTAGGATAGAAAGTCAGAGTCATATGTGTGGAAGTTAGGAGGTGATGTGTTAATAGCACTGGGAAGTTTGAGTATTTGGATACCTTGGCCCGATTATCGAATACTTAGATGACCAGTATCAAGCTACTCTATATATTTTTCTCCAAAGCCCTATCTAGGTATGCAGAGTGAGGATGGACTAGAGAGAAACCCTAGAGATATTAGGATCAGAAGACTAGAAAGTAGTAAAGGAATAAGAGCATAAATATACAATGTGATACAACTCTTGCTTTATATTGTTTCTTTGATTGGAGACCAATAAAAATGCTCTTATATATTTGTATTCAAATATTCAATTTTTAGAAATATATGTGGTCCTTTAAGATTGTTGTACACTATGAAGTTAATTCGGTTATTGTTTACATGTTTTCTATCAAGCAGATCATAAGTTATCTTTAAATGAATTTCCTCTAAATGGATATTCTCTCCACATGTTTGAGATGAATAGGAATTGGTTAATCCTAAATAGCTCTCGACTTCTGGACTGTAGGTTCGCTCTGGTTTGACTGGTAGGATGTGTTATTAGGATCTATTGACTCCTACTTATAATTCAATGAGAACTGTTAAACTATAGACAAGTAAACTTAGAATGTAATGGAAATGCACACACATTAAGATATTGAGATTTTAGGGAAATATTGGGATAACTAAGAGTTAGTTGGAATTGATATCTATGATCCAACTTTGGGGTCTCAAACAAGAAACCCTAAATTGGGAATGAAGGAAGAGGGAATATAGATACAAGACATATAATAGTATGTAACATACAAAATGAAGAAGAAAGGATGGATAAAGAGAACTGAACCATATAACTAATTAAGGAACTTTATTCAAAATTGATATCTAGGAAAGATAAGAGAAAACTACATAGGAATTCAATATAGAAAGAATCAATTATGAGGAAAGGATTTCATAATCGAGTAAAATACATTTTATGTACTCCTAAACAAAAGAAAAAAATTAAAAGAAAGGAGTTAAGTATGCGATAAGTACATAGAAGTGAGGAGTCTTCAAGGCAATTCAAGTGAAGAGAACCATATGAACATGTAAATTATCAAACTAGGATGAGAAACTTAGAAGAGACAAAGAGAAGTGTTGTAAATGATGCCTTTGATTAAGGAATGAGGGTTGTATGATATAATTGAAAGTATGGAATGTGTACTCCAATTATGAAGTTTAAGGCATTCATCCTAACTATCTTTGGATTCTAAGCCTCTGTAGAATAACAACCTAGTTTTTATCAGATGTATTCAATAAGTTCAGTGTGATGATAAGGAACTAGTTATCAAAAGAAGAACAAAGGTGCAACTAAATAAATTAACAAGTTATATAAAGGTAAATTATAATTAAAATAGAAAAGCTTAATTGAAAGAGAAACTATGGTTGATCTCTGCATGAGACGTTTGATTTGAAGGAAAGACATGTAGTGTATTATGCATAAGATGAAACTACTAGGGGGGATATTGATTTAGAATTTCAACTTGATAAACATAAAAGGCTGATAAGAAATATACATGACATGGAATATGAAATCATACACGAGATTGAGAAATATGATCATAAGAGATACGTAGAAGCTAAAGATGATAGATGGAAGAGTAGCATACGGTTATAGGATTATGAAAAATAAAGAAGTATTCAAAACATGAGGGAGTAATATAGATGATAAAAGAGAGATATTGGGAGATGAGATAAGATGCTAAGTAGTCTAGTCTCCTTGACAATGTGTAATTGAACTAGATATGAGAAATGAATTAAGTAAATACTTGAAGATTGGAATTCTAAATCTCAGAGTCACATTCTCTTTTGTATCCTCCCTAATGAGAGTAATGTGGGGATGAAGTTATAAGAGAATGAATTCTAACTGACACATAACCACCATGGTATATACATCTATTGAATATAATGATAGAAAAATATAGAATGATGATGAAAATCCAACATGATAAATCAAAAAAGTAACATATCAGAAAGGCCAAGTAAGAGAAAGGAAATTGAAGTGATAAATAAAAGAGGACTTTAGTAAACCTGATGAGATCTAAAGTTTGAATTTTGAATTAAGGGAGTAATATCATATCACAAAAACATCATATAATTGATAAGGATCGGACCCTAGAATGTTTAGGGTTATATTAATTCAGGATATGTTACTAGTGATTTGACCCTGAGTACTGACAATAATATAAAATAAGATCTCGAGATTAGCAATATGAGTAAGTAATCTGGTAATGATAGTAAACCAGGGTTTAAAGGTAGAAAATGAGAAAGATAGATAAACAACATGGAAATGACTAAGAATAGAGGATAAGAAATAGATTTGAAATGTAAGAAGTGTGAATTGAAGAAAAGAAGAAGTGCAACATGAACAAAATGTGATTTGAAATAAATTCTTGAAGTGACAATAAGAATAATGAATAATCCATTCCTACCTCGAATATTTTAATGATTTGAGATGTTTAATCTATATGATCAAAATGAGAAGGATAGGTAAGATGAAGCAAGTAGTAATGAATAAGAAGAGAATTTAGAGAAAACAAATGGCTTTCAGTAATACGTGAATTTGTTTCAAGAAAGTATAATTTGTTGAAGGAATATTATGGGAGTGTAAATTTGTTATATGTATGATTTCAACTGTACATGTGCGAGCAACATAAAAATTGAAAAGGGTGATATGGCTTTAGTCATTTATACTGGCAATCTAGCTCAGTGTTGTACAATTGTTGTTAAATCAAGTCTTATAGCTTATGAGTGCTTTGCTATCTGACTAGCACAATAGTAAAATTCAAAATGATAGAGTAAACTCTTTTTAGTTACTCTTATGTGATAAATAAAAATAGTACAAATTGAACTGTATAAATTGAGATAGTCGAATCGGATTGCCAGTGCTGAGGTAACACCTCAAGAGAGTATGATATGATTAAAATGGTTGATTTCACTTTCTTTTTCCTATTATTGATTGTGACACAGATAATTCTTTTACTTTCATTGAGAGGCTTTGTATTCAAATTTGCTGTGGTTAAAAGAGTAAGCAAAGAACTCAAGCTTGAACAATATTAAATGTGAAATACAAGATTATAATGGCATATGATTTCAAAAGTTCAAAAGAAACCTTGAATGTACTTTTCTTGTATATTTGTGTTTTGGGGACGAAACCTTTTTAAGGGGGGGGGAAGAATTATTATAACCACATGTGAGCTTGATTGGTGAACTAGGGTTTACCTGAATGGTTACATGTTTAATTAGATTGAACATTGTTTAAACCTGGTCAATTCTAGTCGATTAATTATAATAATTCAAACCTAAGAAGAAACTCTAATCATGATTTTATTTTGAAGGGTTAGGGTTTGAGAAGTGTAAACCCTAATCGCTAAAATTAGGGTTATTGATTGTATATAAATACAACATTTGGTAGGTATAGTAGTATGGTAAATGTTTTTTCATTATTTTTATGTAAATTGGATTTAAATGAAATCTGGATATTATATACATAACTCAATCATGCATGATAGTAGAAAATATTAGAATATTTGGGGTTCTCAATCAATATATACTTTGACCGATCATGCTGCATACTACTATTTAGCAACATAGTATTTGATTTTTAATTATTTATTGATAGCTTGAAATGATATGGAATTTTTATAGGAGCTCTATAATTATTTGTTTGGCATGATAAATTTTCATAATTTTTGTAGGAGGTTTGACCTCTGAAGTAAACTATTTACAGTAATATTTTAATTATAGAAATTTCAGCTAAAATAAAAGAAAGTATAAATAGGGTCAATTTGCAATTGACCCAAGCACCTCAATTGCTCTATATGAGCAACCTAGCACCCAAGGAGCACTCATATTTCGTGATCCATTCTGGAGAAATGAAATTCTAGAGAGAGAGGAGAGCTAGGGTTTTGAGATGAGAAAGTGGTGGATATGTTGACCTAGGGTTTCACTATCTGAGATATGATGAAATCAAGTAAGTTTAGCTTCTTTGCATATCATTTCATGGTGAATCTTCTCTCACATGTCAAAATTCTGTCCTTCTCTGATACGATTCAAAAAGATATCAAATCTCTACCTTTTTTATTCTTTCTTCATATTACTTTATTCTTGGGGTTTCCGAGTTGAAAGGAAGAAGACATCTGTGATTTGCTATGATTTTGATATGAGTTTGAGAAATTCAGATGTGGGTTGTATTTTTAAGGTGTTTTCACACCTTAGGGTGAGTGGGTACTTCCTTTAAATAGTAGATTGTATGAAATTCTGTTAAATCATCAATAGTCTTCAATTCCTTTGTATGCGAGTACAAACCCTAAATCTGCCATTCAGTTTAAGCTTATGAGTAATGACTTAGAAATGGATTGTATTCCTATTTTGTTGAATGTTAGATGGTAAAATCACATTAATAATGGATACAAATCATCTAAAATAGAATTTCTAAGTTATTTTAGAAGTAATAAGAACATACCGAAATCTAGGGTTTTCACTCATGTCACCAAATTGTTATCTAATTGAATAAAGAACTCTACCTAATTGAAACTCCTTGTTTATTATCTGAATGATTAGTACATATATGCCAGATAACATCTAGTATTTCATGTGATGTTATCAATGTCGCTTGATATTTGAGTATAGAGGGTGAAACCCTAGATGATTAGAAAGTTGAAAGTTTGTAAAAAGACATCATGAAATTCAACGGATTTGATTATTTTATCATTATAAATTCATTTATTCAAGGTTATTCTTGATGTGTGATATTCAGTGAATGGATTGAAAACCCTTTAGTTTATTTAAGGTTTCATATATATATATATATATATATATATATATGTTGGTTGTATCTGATATGTTAAAGCAGTCTTTATCCTTGAAAGATTATGATGCATAAAGTCCTTATGCGAGTTGTGTGATATGTGAATGAGGTGAATGAAACCCTAAGAATAGGTTATTCAGTAAATCAAGTGTTTTCAATTCAATATTTTTAAGTGAGGTAAGTAGTGTTGCATAGTTGCTCAGTTTATGCTACCAATTGTTGATTATGAAAAGGACTGTGTATGGGGTTAAATTATGAAATGTTGATGTGATGATTGAATGGTGAATTTTTAAGAGTGAATTAGACATTTAGATGTCGTGAACGCTGTAGAATCTTCACAGGATGAGGTTTGCATTGTGAGGAGGAAACAACTTCCCCACTGGAGTTAGTCCAAATCGAGGTAATCCGAATCATACCAGTAGGGTGTGGGGGTCTTGACCGGTAGGGCAGACTCCTTATGAATTGTGTGGTACCCAACAAAAACTGGGGTTTCCAGTGGTATATGTGTGAAAGCATCATAGCAAGCTATGATCTCACTATACAAGGTGTAGAAGCAAGCCCGGGTTCTTAAACCTATAGTCTCATCTGCCCCATCTGCAGCAGGCAATTGCCACATCTGGTTCTCGATGGATAATGGGAGCAGATAGATATCTGGACTCATCCTCTAAACCTAGGTACTCATGCAGAGAGTCAAAGCATTCTGGCTTACTATGCATCAGTGTACCTACTAGCCACTTATCACTACAACATGAAACACATATACCACCGGAAACCCCAGTTTTTGTTGGGTACCACACAATTCATAAGGAGTCTGCCCTACCGGTCAAGATTTAGTGCTTCGTCTTGTGTCATATTATATTTCAATCAAATTTATACCTATAAGATTACATGTTATTCCCCTCAATATGCATATGTGTATAAAATACACTTATGGACATTATTTGCATGTTTTTCAGGCATTTGGACCACACTTGATGGAAGAGAGAGAGGAGTAGTCTTAGGGTTTCTCTACCCTTCGAGAGACATAAAGTAAAGTATGATGCTCCCTCAACCTACCCCTAGTTGGCAAAGATCCATTGAAGCAAAGATGTCCAAGAAAATCCAAAGAAACAAGTCCAAGTGTTGATCCAGAGGCCAACACGGCCGTGGTACCACAGAATGGCCATGCTAGCACACTTGCAAATCAACAGATTCATCTCCAAGAAAAGCTAGAGTCACCACAGTCCTACCACACAGAATGGCTATGGTGAAATGACCCAGAATGGTCGTGCCACCTTGCACGGCCGTGTGACAGCAGAGGTAGAATGATCATGGAGCCAAGAACAGGTTGTGCATTTTGAGCTACCAAGACCGTGGTGACCACCACGTCCGTGCTACCCTACCCGCCCCACGGCCGCGGTGACAACCATGGTCGTGCCACCTCCAGTACAAAATCCACCAAGTCTCTATGATTTTCCCCCATTTTACACCACCGTCATTCCCATCCACCATGACTATTCTCACCCCTCCCCACCACGGCTGTGATACTCACAAAAACCTAGCTATTTTTGCACTGCATTTCCCATGCCACCCCTACTTGACTTAGTGCTTCCCCCACACCTATATATACCTAGATGGCAGCTCTAACACCGCATTAGCTACCTTATACCACCTCTTAGCTCCCCATTTTTGCCCCTTAGACATTACACACCATTTCCACCTCCATTTCACCATTTCCACCACCAAAACCCTAGTTTCTTCTTATTTCCACCCATTTTCACCACCATCCCATGTATTGCACCTTGGAGGCCTACATCAGCTGAAGTGGAGGAATTCTTCATCTACGCCGAGCTCCATGGCTTCTTCTATCTCTTTCTCCTCTCTTTTTGTGCTTTTCATTGTTATGAGTAGCTAGGCCCCTTGGGTGGGCTGTTTGGGGTGTAAAATGTTACTTTGATACCATGTTGGGGGTAAATGATATGTAAACATTGTAATTTCATGCTAATGATTATGTTCTATTTCTATCTTATTCTCCATGAATTGCTTGTTGGTTTGTGCTTGAAATTGCCTAGGAATTAGGGAAATTTCTTATATGTGTGAATTTTGGGATTTGCTCCTAGGTCCATTTCTTGGATCCCTAGCTAGCCACCCCATCTTCCTACATTCTAATTAATTCTCCTAACCCTAGTTGAGAGATATAAGTAGCTAGTTTAGATGAATTTGATGTGTTTAGCATGGAGCTTTCTCAAGGTTAGAATGTGGGTGATGGGAGGCCTAAAACCTCACTTCCACTCCAATTACTAATCTCAACCCCTAATCATCCTAAGATCATCTAACCTAGAAACCTAGGCTTGTTTAGACTCTGATTGAATTACACCCAATCCCTAACGCAATTGAGCCTCGCAAGGGTAGTAGGGAGTGTTAGGGACTAGTTCCCCTATACACAACCTAGCATATCCATGGCCAGTTAGTAGCTTAGGCTAATTCATTAGACTCTAGCATGTTCTTTAGTTTGATAGTATAAATGAAATCATTATGTTCATATGTCACCCCCAACTTAATCGATAAATGCATCCCCTGAACAACCCACACACCCCTTTATTGCTTTAAAACCCTAATTGCCTTCCTTCTTAGCTAGTGTTAGCTTAGTTATCTCTTTACTTGCTTAGTTAGCTTCTTGTCTTATTATTGCATTGCTCTTGCTAGTTTAGGTCTTTAATTGCTCTGTTTGCTAGCTTAGTGTAGTGTAGACTTCATCTTGCTTACCTTAGTGTAGATTGTTCTTTTCTTACCTTGCCTTGTCTTTTTGTGCTCATTAGAACTAGTTGTCTAAGTTTAAATTAGGTTTTGTTTTGTTTGCTTTCCTTTACTTGTTTGCTTGTTCATCCTTAGTTTAACAATCAAATCAACCTTTAAACCCTTAACCCTAGTCTCCGCAGTAGGAACCTAGCCCAAAAACTAACCTAGTTCTAGTGCCCCCTTTTCTCCCTATGGATCGACCCTATACTTGCCACCTTACCTATACTATGACATGACCCCTGCGCTTGCAGGTTAGTGTTTTAGTAGAAGTAAGTCATTTGAGTTTAGATCATTATAATTTTTGAAAGTGAATCCACCTGTGTGTCTGTCTGTGGAATTACAACTATTCAAATCTCAATTGAGTAGTGTGTAATACCATTAGCAGAAACGCACCAACACTTCATGTGGGTTCAAGACATAGTAAGATGAATGTGAGATTAATTAAGTGTATACAGTTATTGATTTATTCCTTGGAATTTTCTAGAGCAACTTTATATTTGTATGTTTCTGAATTATTGGTTTCTTTTGTGATTGATTAAGAATGTTCAGTGATTGATCTACTTATTATAGTCATCTAGAGTAACTTGCCATACATATGTTTGAGAATGACTAATTCCTTTATGGCTTGTTACCATTCTACTTTACATTTAGTTGCTCAATATTATATCACTGATTATCTGTGCACTTTATACTATTTCTTTGTAGTACTCATTCACTGAGAGAGTAGGCTCACCCCTCTACTCACAATTTTTTAGGGAAACCATGTGGATATGAAGAGTATCAAGGCCATTATGGATCTACCATGAGAGCTAAGTATCATATTAGTTATGTTCATTGGGTCCCAGTAACTATAGATCCTTGTAGAGTAGTGAGAGAGTTGTTAATGATGATATGTAGCTTTGATTCCTTAATAATAGAGAATGTATCTAATTACCATGTTGTATATACTTGCAAGTGTGAGAAATAGAATGCATGTTTAGATATATATCTTTATTGTTGAAATCATATTAGAGTGAACAAGTTTAATTTCCCTTCTAAAGTTGTTTATGTGATTGAATGTGAGCAAATAAAGAGTTTTGAAAAGAAGAAAAAAAAAGTTTTGAGTGATCTTTGTATCATGTTTTAATTCTCAACTTGTGCCCTAATCTCATGATTAATGGTAATAATGTGTTATGGGTGTAACAACTCAGTATCATAGCTTAGGTTGAGTTGTTAGGGACCATTAGGATAGTAAGTCAGAGTCATATGTGTGGTAGTTAGGAGGTGATGTGTTAATAGCTCTCAGAAATCTGAGTATTTGGATACCTTGGTCTGGTATCTGAATACTTAGGTTGACCAGTATCAAGCTATTCTATCTATTCTTCTATGATGCCCTAGCCAGGTGTGCAGAGGGAGTATGGACTAGAGAGAAACCCTAGAGATATTATGGTTAGAAGACTAGAAAGTACTAAAGGAAGAAAAGCATAAATATAGAATGTGATGCAACTCTTGCTTTATATTTTTTCTTTGATTGGATATCAAATAGAAATGCTCTTATATATTGGAATTCAGATATTCAATTTTTAGAAAAATATGTGGTCCCTTAAGATTGTTTTACACTATGAAGTTAGTTCAGTTATTGTTACATTTTTTGTATCAGGTAGTTCAGAAGTTATCTTTAAATGAATTTTCTCTAACTGGATATTCTCTCCACATGTTTGAGATGAATAGGAGTTGGTTAATCCTAAGTATCTCTTAGCTTCAGGACTGCAGGTTTGGTTGGTCTGGATGGCAAGATGTGTTTCTGGGATCTAATGACTCCTATTTATTAATTCAATGAGAGAAGTTGAACTATGCAGAGGTAAACTCAGAATTTAATGAAAATGCACATACATTAAGATATTGAGATATAAAGGAAATATTGGAATAACTAAGAGTTAGTTGGATTTGGTATTTATGATCCAAATTTTGGGTCTCAAATAAAAAAACCTAAATTGGTAATGAAGGAAGAGGGAATATAGATACAAGACATATATAAGTATGTAACATACAAAATGAATAAGAAAGGTTGGATAAAGAGAACTAAAGCATATATCTAATTGAGGCACTATTTGTATGTATGGTTAGAGAACCAATCATATGATGACTCTAATGGCATATCCTGTAAATGATTTGAATAATAATAATACAATCTTTCAACTTATTTTACTTTATTCAATAATGAGATAATGATGAAACATAATAAATGTATAAAGAATGATATTACTCAATGATGTATGCCTTTGGGTTGAGGACCTGAACAATGAGACCATATAGATGTCAAGAGTATATGCATTCTTGTTATGTCCCTAGTCGGATGTTATTGTGGAAGGCTAATAGACAACAACAACAGTTAAGACTAGGGTGTGTTTTGGTTGATGACAGAATCTCATTAGACATGATATGTTATATCAAACCAAGCACATAGATACTTGTTAGAAAATAGTGTATCAGACAAACCCACCTTGAGAATGACACATGGAAACCATGATTGGTAGTCAGAGTCATCTCTCACAGTGATGGTGGTTCTTAGACCTAAAATCACTACACTCATCACATGTCGTTCGATGTACTTTGACATCATCCACCATGATCATGAATAAGGGTTGCCATAAAGGTGGTGCTCGGGTGCACCACACAATACCACAAGACGAAGCATAACTTGATTCAGCACTATTTTAGTGCTTCGTCTTGTGTCATATTATATTTCAATCAAATTTATACCTGTAAGATTACATGTTATTCCCCTCAATATGCATATGTGTATAAAATACACTTATGGACATTATTTGCATGTTTTTCAGGCATTTGGACCACACTTGATGGAAGAGAGAGAGAGAGGAGTAGTCCTAGGGTTTCTCTACCCTTAGAGAGACATAAAGTAAAGTCTGATGCTCCCTCAACCTACCCCTAGTTTCCAAAGATCCATTGAAGCAAAGATGTCCAAGAAAATCCAAAGAAACAAGTCCAAGTGTTGATCCAGAGGCCAACACGGCCGTGGTACCACAGAACGGCCATGCTAGCACACTTGCAAATCAACAGATTCATCTCCAAGAAAAGCTAGAGTCACCACAGTCCTACCACACAGAATGGCTATGGTGAAATGACCCATAATGGTCGTGCCACCTTGCACGGCCGTGTGACAGCAGAGGTAGAATGATCATGGAGCCAAGAACAGGTTGTGCATTTTGAGCTACCACGGCCGTGGTGACCACCACGGCCGTGCTACCCTACCCCCCCCACGGCCGCGGTGACCACCATGGTCGTGCCACCTCCAGTACAAAATCCACCAAGTCTCTATGATTTTTCCCCATTTTTCACCACCGTCGTTCCCATCCACCATGACTATTCTCACCCCTCCCCGCCACGGCTGTGCTACTCACAAAAACCTAGCTATTTTTGCACTGCATTTCCCATGCCACCCCTACTTGACTTAGTGTTTCCCCCACACCTATATATACCTAGATGGCGGCTCCAACACCGCATTAGCTACCTTCTACCACCTCTTATCTCCCCATTTTTTCCCCTTAGCCATTCCACACCATTTCCACCTCCATTTCACCATTTCCACCACCAAAACCCTAGTTTCTTCTTATTTCCACCCATTTTCACCACCATCCCATGTATTGCACCTTGGAGGCCTACATCAGCTGAAGTGGAGGAATTCTTCATCTACGCCGAGCTCCATGGCTTCTTCTATCTCTTTCTCCTTTCTTTTTGTGCTTTTCATTGTTATGCGTAGCTAGGCCCCTTGGGTGGGCTGTTTGGGGTGTAAAATGTTACTTTGATACCATGTTGGGGGTAAATGATATGCAAACATTGTAATTTCATGCTAATTATTATGTTCTATTTCTATCTTATTCTCCATGAATTGCTTGTTGGTTTGTGCTTGAAATTGCCTAGGAATTAGGGAAATTTCTTATATGTGTGAATTTTGGGATTTGCTCCTAGGTCCATTTCTTGGATCCCTAGCTAGCCACCCATCTTCCTACATTCTAATTAATTCTCCTAACCCTAGTTGAGAGATATAAGTAGCTAGTTTAGATGAATTTGATGTGTTTAGCATGGAGCTTTCTCAAGGTTAGAATGTGGGTGATGGGAGGCCTAAAACCTCACTTCCACTCCCATTACTAATCTCAGCCCCTAATCATCCTAAGATCATCTAACCTAAAAACCTAGGCTTGTTTATACTCTGATTGAATTACACCCAATCCCTAACCCAATTGAGCCTCGCAAGGGTAGTAGGGAGTGTTAGGGACTAGTTCCCCTATACACAACCTAGCATATCCATGGCCAGTTAGTAGCTTAGGCTAATTCATTAGACTCTAGCATGTTCTTTAGTTTGATAGTCTAAATGAAACCATTATGTTCATATGTCACCCCCAACTTAATTGATAAATGCATCCCCTGAACAACCCACACACCCCTTTATTGCTTTAAAACCCTAATTGCCTTCCTTCTTAGCTAGTGTTAGCTTAGTTATCTCTTTACTTGCTTAGTTAGCTTCTTGTCTTATTATTGCCTTGCTCTTGCTAGTTTAGGTCTTTAATTGCTCTGTTTGCTAGCTTAGTGTAGTGTAGACTTCATCTTTCTTACCTTAGTGTAGATTGTTCTTTTCTTACCTTTCCTTGTCTTTTTGTGCTCATTAAAACTAGATGTCTAAGTTTAAATTAGGTTTTGTTTTGTTTGCTTTCCTTTACTTGTTTGCTTGTTCATCCTTAGTTTAACAATCAAATCAACCTTTAAACCCTTAACCCTAGTCTCCGCAGTAGGAACCTAGCCCAAAAACTAACCTAGCTCTAGTGCCCCCTTTTCTCCCTGTGGATCGACCCTATACTTGCCACCTTACCTATACTATGACACGACCCCTGCGCTTGCAGGTTAGTTTTTTAGTAGAAGTAAGTCATTTGAGTTTAGGTCATTATAATTTTTGAAAGTGAATCCACCTGTGTGTTTGTCTGTAGAATTACATCTATTCAAATCTCAATTGAGTAGTGTGTAATACCATTAGCAGAAACGCACCAACACTTCATGTGGGTTCAAGACATAGTAAGATGAATGTGAGATTAATTAAGTGTATACAGTTATTGATTTATTCCTTGGAATTTTCTAGAGCAACTTTCTATTTGTATGTTTCTGAATTATTGGTTTCTTTTGTGATTGATTAAGAATGTTCAGTGATTGATCTACTTATTATAGTCATCTAGAGTAACTTTCCATACATATGTTTGAGAATGACTAATTCCTTTATGGCTTGTTACCATTCTACTTTACATTTAGTTGCTCAATATTATATCACTGATTATCTGTGCACTTTATACTATTTCTTTGTAGTACTCATTCACTGAGAGAGTAGGCTCACCCCTCTACTCACAATTTTTTAGGGAAACCATGTGGATATGAAGAGTATCAAGGCCATTATGGATCTACCATGAGAGCTAAGTATCATATTAGTTATGTTCATTGGGTCCCATTAACTATAGATCCTTGTAGAGTAGTGAGAGAGTTGTTAATAATGATATCTAACTTTGATTCCTTAATAATAGAGAATGTATCTAATTATCATGTCGTATATACTTTAAAGTGTGAGAAATAGAATGCATGTTTAGATATATATCTTTATTGTTGAAATCATATTAGAGTGAACAAGTTTAATTTCCCTTCTAAAGTTGTTTATGTGATTGAATGTGAGCAAATAAAGAGTTTTGAAAAGAAGAAAAAAAGTTTCGAGTGATCTTTGTATCATGTTTTAATTCTCACCTTGTGCCCTAATCTCATGATTAATGGTAATCATGTGTTATGGGTGTAACAACTCAGTATCATAGCTTAGGTTGAGTTGTTAGGGACCATTACGATAGTAAGTCAGAGTCATATGTGTGGTAGTTAGGAGGTGATGTGTTAATAGCTCTCAGAAATCTGAGTATTTGGATACCTTGGTCTGGTATCTGAATACTTAGGTTGACCAGTATCAAGCTATTCTATCTATTCTTCTATGATACCCTAGCCAGGTGTGCAGAGGGAGTATGGACTAGAGAGAAACCCTAGAGATATTATGGTTAGAAGACTAGAAAGTACTAAAGGAATAAAAGCATAAATATAGAATGTGATGCAACTCTTGCTTTATATTTTTTCTTTGATTGGATATCAAACAGAAATGCTCTTATATATTGGAATTCATATATTCAATTTTTAGAAAAATATGTGGTCCCTTAAGATTGTTTTACACTATGAAATTATTTCAGTTATTGTTACATTTTTTGTATCAGGTAGTTCAGAAGTTATCTTTAAATGAATTTTCTCTAATTGGATATTCTCTCCATATGTTTGAGATGAACAGGAGTTGGTTAATCCTAAGTATCTCTTAGCTTCAGGACTGCAGGTTTGGTTGGTCTGGATGGCAGGATGTGTTTCTGGGATCTAATGACTCCTATTTATTAATTCAATGAGAGAAGTTGAACTATGCAGAGGTAAACTCAGAATTTAATGAAAATGCACATACATTAAGATATTGAGATATAAAGGAAATATTGGAATAACTAAGAGTTAGTTGGATTTGGTATTTATGATCCAAATTTTGGGTCTCAAATAAAAAACCCTAAATTGGGAATGAAGGAAGAGGGAATATAGATACAAGACATATATAAGTATGTAACATACAAAATGAATAAGAAAGGTTGGATAAAGAGAACTAAAGCATATATCTAATTGAGGCACTATTTGTATGTATGGTTAGAGAACCAATCATATGATGACTCTAATGGCAAATCCTATAAATGATTTGAATAATAATAATACAATCTTTCAACTTATTTTACTTTATTCAATAATGAGATAATGATGAAACATAATAAATGTATAAAGAATGATATTACTCAATGATGTATGCCTTTGGGTTGAGGACCTGAACGATGAGACCATACAGATGGCAAGAGTATATGCATTCTTGTTATGTCCCTAGTTAGATGTTATTGTGGAAGGCTAATAGACAACAACAACAGTTAAGACTAGGGTGTGTTTTGGTTGATGACAGAATCTCATTAGACATGATATGTTATATCAAACCAAGCACATAGATACTTGTTAGAAAATAGTGTATCAGACAAACCCACCTTGAGAGTGACACATGGAAACCATGATTGGTAGTCAGAGTCATCTCTCACAGTGATGGTGGTTCTTAGACCTGAAATCACTACACTCATCACATGTTGTTCGATGTACTTTGACATCATCCACCATGATCATGAATAAGGGTTGCCATAAAGGTGGTGCTCGGGTGCACCATGACACATGGGAATAACTGTGAGTGATGTAGATGGGATTTGTCCCTCCTACATGAGTTGGATATCCTGGCCACTTGATAAGAGAGACTGAGAAATGCATATCCATGCTGGTGTGATTCAAAATGTGATATTGAGCTTACACATATCTTAGAGAGTCTGCCCTAGGTCAAGGAACATGGATTGAATGTTGAAGAGGATGACAATTCCATGCCTTCAATTCAATATGGATATCAGAGACAAGGGAACTATACATTCATTTTAACACCAACCACAGATTGTAGGTTAAGTTGTTCTCCAACTTCTCCAATTACTTGGGTAGCAATGAAGTCTTGCTAGATACCAATCATTGTTTGTGAAAATTTAATATGATTAAGAATATCACTACCAACCTAATTTGGATCCTACCAGTAACAATCATAGGATGTGATTGGAATAGGAGTATAATTGTGTACATGATTGGAAATGTTCTGAATCAAGTTCATTACTAAAACATTTAGATAATCTACTAGAATAGTATTGGAATATAATTTGAGTGAAATGGTTACAATGTTTAAGACAATTGATTGGATTCCTTTGTTAAATCAGTTGGCTAATCTGAAGCGATTGACTAGAGCAGGATGACAAAGTTTAGTTAATCAAGTAATATAATTAATTGATTTATTAATTGTTTCCAAAATATTCTTTTAATAGTCCACAAGCGGCTTGTTTTAAATGCAGCTGCAACCCTTTTGTTTACCCAAGGGTTTTGGGAAACCCTTCTTCCTTTCCTCTTCTATTTATAGGGGCATGACAATTGGAATTATATACTCCTAAGGAGACACACTCTTGTACATGAACCCTAGCTATCATCGTCCCTAAGAGAGATAGAAGGAGAGCGACGCTAGCACGTTATCAAGTAAAAGGCTACTCCTTCCCACTAGATTGTGAAGCGGGACGTGGAGTTCTAGTCCATCCGTATGGATGAAGTAGGGATGCAGATATTGAGTTGCCTACGTTCGAAGGACTTTGACGATGACCGTTTGTGTACGCTAGGAGCGACGCACATCACTGCATAAAGGGACGTGTTTCTCTGGGACAAGGTATATCGTGTGCACCCTCTTTCTAAATATGTTGTTATTGACGGTATCTACTAGTATGGAATGAGGAGAAAACTTTATTGCTTCTATTGTGCCTATCGCCTCCACAAAACAAAACCCAACAGTCACTTCATTCAAAATTGATATCAAGGAAAGATAAGAGAAAACTACATAGGAATCTAAGATAGAAAAAATAAATTATGATGAAAGGATTTCAGAATCGAGTAAAATGCATTTATGTACTCCAAAAAAAGGGAAGAATAAAGAAAGGAGTTAAGTATATGATAAGTACATAAAAGTAAGGAGTCTTCAGGGCAATTAAAGTGAAGATAACCAGATGAACATGTAAATTATCAGACTAGAATAAGAAACATAGAAGAGACAAAGATAAGTGTTAGAAATGATGAGTTTGATTAAGGAATGAGGGTTACATGATACAATTGAGAACATGGAATGTGTACTTCTATTATGAAGTTTAAGGCATTCATCCTTACTACCTTTGGATTTTAAGCCTCTAAAGAATAACAACCTAGTTTTTATTAGATGTATTCAATAAGTTCCTAGTGATGATATGGAACTAGTTCTCAAAAGAAGAACAAAGGTACAAATAAATATATGAAAAATTCATATAAAGGTAAATTATATTTAGAACAAAATAGCTCGATTGAAAGAGAAACTATGGTTGATCCATGCATGAGTCATTTGATTGGAAATGAAAGACATGTAGTGTATTATGCATAAGATGAAACTAGTAGGGAGAATATTGATTTAGACTTTCAACTTGATAAAATAAAAAGTATGGTAAGAAGTATACATGGCATGGGATATGGAATCATACACGAGATGAGAAATGTGATCATAAGAGATTAGTAGAAGCTAAATATGATAGATGGAAGAGTATCATATGGTAAGAGGATTGTAGAAAATAAAGAAGTATTTGAAACATGAGGGAGTAATATAGATGATAAAAGAGAGAGATTGAAAGATGATAGAAGATGCTAAGTAGTCTAGTCTTTTTTATGATGAGAAATTAAACCTAGATACAAGAAATGTATTAAGTGAATACTTGAAGATTGGAATTCTAAATCTCAGAATCACCTTCTCTTTGTTGTCCTCCCTAATGAGAGTAATGTGGGGATGAAGTGATAAAAGAATGAATTGTAGATAAAGAATGAATTGTAGATGATACATAACCACCATGGTAGATACTTCTATTGAATAATGATGGCACAATATAGAATGATGATGAAACTCCAACAGGATAAATTAGGAAAGTAACTTATCAGCAAGGCCAAGTAAGAGAAAAGAAATTCAAGAGATAAATAAAGGAGGGCTTTAGTAAACATCATGAGATCTAAAGTTTGAATTTTGAATTAAGGGAGTAATATCACATAACAATAACATCATGTTATTGATATAGATCATACCCTAGAATATTTAGGGGTCTATTAGTTCGAGGGATGTCACTAGTGATTTGACCTTGAAAACTAACAGTAATATAAAATAAGATCTTGAGATTAGCAATATGAGAAAGTAAACTATAAATGATAGTAAACCAAGATCTAAAGGTAGAAAATGAGAAAGAATAGATAAACAAATGGAAATGACTAAGAATAGAGGATAAGAAATAGATTTCAAATGTAAGAAGTGTGATTTGAACAAAAGAATAAGTGCGGCATGAGCAAAATGTGATCTGAAATAAATTCTTATAATGACAACAAGAATAATGAATAATCCATTCTTACCTCAAATATTTTAATGATTGAATATGTTTAATCTATTTGATCAAAATGAGAATGATAAGTAAGAAGAAGCAAGTAGTAATGAATAAGAAGAGAAATCAGAGAAAACAAATGGCTTTCAGTAATAGTTGAATTTGTTGAAGGTATATCAAGGGATGTAAATTTGTTTTACGTATGATTTCAGTTGTACATGTGTGAGCAACATACAAATTGAAATGGGTGATATGGTTTTAGTCATTTATACTGGTAGTCCAGCTCAATGTTGTACAATTGTTGTAAAATCAAGTTTTATAGCTTATGAGTGCTTTGCTATCTGACTAGCACAATAGTAAACTTCAAAATAACAGGGTGAACTCTCTTTAGTTACTGTGATGTGATAAAGAACAATAATACAAATTGAATTGTATAAATTGAGATAGTCAGATCGGATTCCAAATGCAGGGGGAACACCTAAAGAGAGTATGATATGATTAAAATGGTTGATTTCTCTTTCTATTTCCTATCATTGATTGTGACATAGATAATTTTTTTGCTATCATTGAGAGGCTTTGTTTTAAATTTTGTTGTGGTTAAAAGAGTAAGCAAAGAACTCAAGGTTGAACAATATTCAAATGTGAAATACAAGACTATAATGATATAGAAGATATTAGAAGTTTAAAAGAAACCTTGAATGTAATTCTCTTGTATACTTATGTTTAGGGGATGAAACTTTTCTAAGGGGGGAAGAATTGTTATGACCGCATCTGAGCTTAATCAGTAAACTAGGACTTACATGAATGATTACATGTTTAATTAGATTGAACATTATTTAAACCTAATCAATGATGGTAGATTAATTGTGATATTTCAAACCTAAGAAGTAGATATAATCATGATTTTATAATAAAGGATTAAGGTTTGAGAAGTGTACACCCGAATCGCCAAAATTAGGGTTTTTGATTGTATATAAATACAAATTTTGATAGATATAACAATTTTGTAAATGATATTTCATATGTTTATATAACATGGATTTACATGAGATTTGGATATGTTATACATAACTCAATCATGCATGATAGTGAAAAATATAAAAATGTTCTTTGAATGTTGTTCTCGGTCGAGATATAATTTGACAGACCATGTTACAGACTACTATTCAACAATATAGTATTTGAATTTTTTTTATAAATTGAAATGATCTAAATTTTTTATAGGATATTTAAAATTATATTTAAGACACCATGATAAATTTTTATAATTTTTTGAGGAGTCTTGACCTCTTAAGTAAACGATTAACAGTAACATTTTAATGACAGAAAATTTTGCTAAAATAAAGAAAGTTTAAGTGGGTGAATTTGCAATTGACCCAAGCACCTAAATTACTATATACGAGAAACCTAGCACCCAAGGAGATCTCATATTTTGTTATCCATTCTGGAGAAACAAAACTCTAGAGAAAGAGGAAACATAGGGTTTAGGAGAAAGTGGTGGAAATGTTGACCTAGGGTTTCACTATCTGAGATATGATGAAATCAAGTAAGTTTAGCTTCTTTGCATAGCCTTTCATGGTGAATCTTCTCTCACATGTCAATATTCCGTACCTCCTATGATTTGATTCAAAATGATATCAAATCTCTCCCTCTTTCTCATTCTTTCTTCATAGTCTCTATTCCTAGCATTTTTGAGTTGAAAGGAAGAAGAAAGTAGTGATTTTCTAGGGTTTTGATATGAGTTTGAGAGTTTTAGATACATGCTGCATTTTTAAGGTATTTTCACACCTTAGGGTGAGTGGGTACTTAATTTAAACATTATATTCCACAAAATTGTGTTAAATCATCAATAATCTTCAATTTCTTTGTATGCGACTACAAACCATAAATCTGACATTCAGTTTAAGCTTATGAATGATGAATTAGAAATAGATTATATTCCTTTTGTGTTGAATTTCAGATGATAAAATCACATTAGTAATGGATACAAATTATCTAAAATAGAATTTCCAAGTTATTGCAAAAGGTATAAGAACATACCAAAATCTAGGGGTTTTGGTCATGTCTCCAAATTGCTATCTAGTTGAATAGAGAACTCTGCCTAATTGAAATTTTTTGTTTATGAATGATTGTTTTATCTGAATGCTTAGTGCATACATGTCAGATACCATCCAGGATTTCATGTGATGTTATCAGTGTCACTTGATATTTGAGTATAGAGGGTGAAACCCTAGATGATTGGAAAGTTGAAAGTTTGCGAATAGACAACATGAAATTCAACTGATTTGACTATTTTATCATTATAAGTTCATTTATTCAAGGTTATTCTTGATGTGTGATATTTTAGTGAATATATTGAAAACCCTTTAGTTTATTCCAAGTTTTCATATATATGTTGGTTGTATGTGATATGTTAAAAGCAATATTTTTCAATGAAAGACTATGATGCATAAAGTCCTTCTGCAAGTTGTGTGATATGTGGATGAGGTGAATGAAACCCTAAGGATAGGGTATTCAATAAATCAAGTGTTTTCAATTAAGTATCCTTAAGTGAGATAAGTAGTGTTGCACAGTTGCTCATTTTATGATATTGTTGATAGTATATGAAAAGCACTATGTATGAGGTTGAATTAAGAAATGTTGATTTGATGATTTGAATTATGAAATTTAAGAGTGAATTAGACATTTAGATGCCCTGAAGACTATAGAATATTCATAGTATGAGGCATGCATTGTGAGGAGGAAATGACTTCCCCACTGGAGGTAGTCCAGATAGAGGTAAGCTGGATTGTACCCGTACAATGTGGGGGCCTTGACCGATAGGGCAGACTCCTTATGAATTGTGTGGTGCCCAACACCAATCGGGGTTGCCGATGGTACCTGTGTTTCATGTTGTAGTGATCGGTGGTCATTAGGTCCACTAATGCACAGTAAGATATAGTGCTTTGACTCTCCGCCTAAGTAACCAGGTGTAGACGTGGAGTCCAGATATCTGATCGCTCCCATTAGTCGTCGAGAGCCAGACGTGACAAATACCCCCTGTAGACAGGGCAGATGAGACTATAGTATTAGGAACTTGGGCATGCTTTTAAGACTTGTACAATGAGATCGTAGCTAGCTATAATGATTTCACGTGTCGTGGTAGACTTCATGTGGGTTCAAGGCATAGTAAGATGACAGTGAAATTAATTAAGTGTATACAATTACTGATTTTTCCTTGGGATTTCTAGAGTAACTTGCTATTGGTATATTTCTGAATTATTAGTTTCATTTGTGATTGACGAAGAATGTTCAGTGATTGTTTTACTCATTGTAGTCATCTAGAGTAACTCTCCATACATACATTTGAGAATGACTATTTCCTTTATAGCTTGTTACCATTCTACTTTGCATTTAGTTGCTTAATATAATATCACTAATTATCTGTGTGCTTTGTATTGTTTCTTTGAAGTACTCATTCACTGAGAGAGTAGGATCACCCCTTTAATCACAAATTTTTAGGGAAATCATGTGAATCTGAAGAATGTCAATGCCAAAGTAGATATGCCATGAGAGCTAAGTATCAAATCAGTTATATTCATTCAGTCCATGTCACTCTAGATTCTTGTAGAGTAGTGGGAGAGTTGTAAATGATTGTGTGTAACTTTAATTCCTTAATAATAGAGAATGTATCTGATTATCATGTCGTATATACTTAGAAGCATGAGAAATAGAATGCTTGTTTAGATATGTATCTTCACTGTCAAAATCAGATTAGAGTGATCAAGTTTTGGTATCCCTTCCAAAGCCATTTATGTGATTGAATGTGAGCAAACAAAGACTTTTGAAATAAAAAAATGAGTTAACAGTGATCTTTGTATCATGTTTTCATTCTCAACTTATGCCCTAATCTCATTATTAGTGGTAATCATGAGTTGTGGGTGTAACAACTTGGTATCAATTTAGGTTGAGTCATCCCATTAGGATAGAAAGTAAGAGTCATATGTGTGGTAGTTAGGAGGTGATGTGTTAATAGCTCTCGGAAGTTTGAGTGTTTGGATGCCTTGGCCCAATATCTGAATACTTAGGTTCACCAGTATCAAGCTACTATGTATATTCTTCTTTGATGCCCTAGCTAGGTATGTAGAGGGAGGATGGACTAGATAGAAACCCTAGAGATATTAGGGTTATAAGACTAGAAAGTAGTAAAGGAATAAGAGCATAAATATAGAATGTGGTACAACAATTGCTTTATATTGTTGCTTTGATTGGGGATCAATAGAAATGCTCTTATATATTTGAATTTAAATATTTAGTTTTTAGAAATATATGTGGTCCTTTATGATTGTTGTAAACTATGAAGTTAATTAAATTATTGTTTACTTTTTTTGTATAAAGTAGATCAAAAGTTATCTTTAAATGAGTTTTCTCTAAATGGATATTCTCGCCACATATTTGAGATGAAGGAGTTGGTTAATCCTAAGTAGCTCTTGGCTTCAGGACTACAGTTTTGGCCTGGTCTGACTGGCAGGATGTGTTATTGGGATCTAATGATTCCTATTTATTAATTCAATGAGATAAATTAAACTATAGAGAGGTAACTTAGAATGTATTGAACATGCACATGCACTTAGATATTAAGATATATGCGATATAGTGGAATAAGTAAGAATTAGTTGGAATTGATGTCTATGATCCATCTTTGGGGTGTCAAATAAGAAACCCAAAATTGGGAATGAGAGAAGAGAGAATATAGATACAAGACATATATTAGTATGTAACATACAAACTGAAGAAGAAAATATGGATAAAAAGAACGGAACCATATAACTATTTGAGACACTTTATTCAAAGTTGATATCAAGGAAAGATAAGAGAAAGCTACATAGGAATCTAAGATAGAAATAATCAATTATGATGAAAGGATTTCATAATCAAGTAAAATACATTTATGTACTCCAAAATAAAGGGAAAATAAAAGAAAGGAGTTAATTATATGATAAGTACATAGAAGTGAGGAGTCTTCAAGGCAATTATAGTGAAGAGAACTTGATGAATATGTAAATTATCACACTAGGACAAGAAACTTAGAAGAGACAAAGAGAAGCGTTGGAAATGATGAGTTGGATTAAGGAATGAGGCTTACATGATATAATTGAGAGCATGGAATGCATACTTCTATTACGAAGTTTAAGACATTTATCCCTACTATGTTTGAATTCCAAGTCTCTATAGAATTACAACCTAGTTTTTATCAGATGTATTCAATAAGTTCCTAGTGATGGTAGGGAACTAGTTCTGAAAAGAAGAACAAAGGTGCAGCTAAATAAATGAACAAGATATGTAATGGTAGATTATATTTAGAACAGAAAAGCTTGATTGATAGAGAAACTATGGTTGATCCTTACATGATCCTTTTGGTTTGAAATGAAAGACATGTAGTGTATTATGCATAAGATGACACTAGTAGGGAGAATATTGATTTAGACTTTCAACTTGATAAAAGTAAAAGGATTATAAGAAGTATATATAGCATGGAATATGGAATCATACACGAGAATGAAAAATATGATCATAAGAGATAAGTAGAAGCTAAAGATGATAGATATAAGAGAAGCATGTGGCATTAGGATTATAGAAAATAAAGAAGTATTTGAAACATGAGGGAGTAATATATATAGATGATAAAAGAGAGATATTGGAAGATGCAAGAAGATGCTAAGTAGTCTAGTCTCCTTGACGATGACTAATTAAACCTAGATACAAGAAATGTATCAAGTGAATACTTGAAGATTGAAATTATAAATATTAGAATCACCTTCTCTTTTGTATCCTCCTTAATGAGAGTAATGTAGGGATGAGGTGATAAGAGAATGAATTCTAAATGATACATAAACACCATGGTAGATACTTCTATTGAATATAACGATGGCACAATAAGAATGATGATGAAACTCCAACATGATAAATCAAGAAAGTAACCCATCAGAAAGGCCAAGTAAGAGAAAGGAAATTCAAGTGAAAAATAAAGGATGACTTTAGTAAACTTCATGAGATTTAAAGTTTGAATTTCAAATTAAGGGAGTAATATCATGTCACAATAACATCATGTTATTGACATGGATCATACCCTAGAATGTTTAGGGTTCTATCAGTTCAAGGGATGTCACCAGTGATTTGACCTTCAGTACTGATAGAAATATAAAATAAGATCTTGACATTAGCAATATGAGAAAGTAAACTAGTAGTGATAATAAATCAAGGTTAAAAGGTACCAAATGAGAAAGATAGATAAACAATTTAGAAATGACTAAGAATGAAGGATAAGAAATAGATTTGAAATGTAAGAAGTGTGATTTGAACAAAAGAAGAAGTGTGACATGAGCAAAATGTGATTTGAAATGAATTTTTGCAATGATAACAAGAATAATTAATAATACATTCTTACCTCAAATATTTAAATGATTAGAGATGTTTAATTTATATGATCAAAATGAGAAGGATTAGTAAGAAGAAGCAAGTAGTAATGAATAAGAAGAGGAATTAGAGAAAACAAATGGCTTTTAGTAATATGAGAATTTATTTTTAGAAAGTATAATTTGTTGAAGGTATATCAAGGGATGTAAATTTGTTTTACGTATGATTTCAGTTGTACATGTGTGAGCAACATACAAATTGAAAAGGGTGATATTTCTTTAGTCACTTATGCTGGTAATCTTTCTTAGTGTTGTACAATAGTTGTTACATCGAGTCTTATAGCTTATGAGTGCTTTGCTATCTGACTAGCACAATAGTAAAACTTTAAAATGATAGAGTGAACTCTCTTTAGTTACTTTGATGTGATAGGAGGTTGTCTGGGGTCTGTACTATGG
This sequence comes from Alisma plantago-aquatica, assembly GCA_963693085.1. Taxonomy (NCBI): domain Eukaryota; kingdom Viridiplantae; phylum Streptophyta; class Magnoliopsida; order Alismatales; family Alismataceae; genus Alisma; species Alisma plantago-aquatica. The sequence goes on along the minus strand of OY856412.1, from coordinate 430,835,843 downwards.
TGAAGGGAGGCAATTTAACTGTTTCTTTGGGTGAAGATTCTCACAGTGGTTAGGACTATCAATGTCTTGGTTGTGAATGTGACAATGCACCTCTAAGTCTAAAGTGAATGAGACGACAGTGAAAGGCTAAGATCTAAATCACAAATGAAAGAGACAAGAAGATCCAGGTCGGAGTATGTGGTGATGGGGTTGTAGGTTTCGGGCGCCAATGTTAGGTTGGCAACATGGCGGTCGAGTACCTGCAATTGCAGGTTGGTCACAGGTTATGAGGTTCCTACTGATTGTGGGAGTTGGAGTGTATATGGTTGAGGGTTCTAGGGTTTTTCATGTTGGGAAGTGGAGGAGGGGTCCAATTTCAAGACTTGAGGTGGCTTTGTTGTGGAGAATGGCTTTGACATGTCTTTGTGTGACTGATGGGGATCCAGGTCCGAGGAGGAAGACCAATTTTAATAACCTATTAAGTGTAATTGACTTGTAATAACTCCATATTTACTAATTACTTTAAGTTTTGCTACATTCTAAACAACACATCTCCAATCCCTATTATTTTAGCCATGTGTTCACATTCTATCAAGCTAATTTATAAAGATACTATCAACCCTAATTGTGCCTATGAGATTACTAGTTTAATCATTCTTCACAAGAAATAAAAATATTAATATTTAACAATTAAACACATGTTTCTGTGGGATTCCAAATCCATTAGTCAAAAAGGTGGATGTTTCATTAGAATACAAGTTCAAATCAAAATATGTAGGCCAAAACATTGAATTGCACTAATATGTAATGGAACCACTCATTAGTTAGAAATTGAAGGACCTATATATAAATATTTCTTCAGAGAGGGGAATCAAATTATTTAGACCAAAGAAACACAATCGAAGGCCAATTATATCAAGGATTGTGATGATTAGTCAAGATAACTACATGAGACTTCTACTCAAGAACATGTTTATAATTGGGATCAAGTTAGGGAAAAATCAGGAATTATAGCTCAAAATAGAAGTAGTACCCACATTTCGATATGTTACAACTCTCCACCCCTTAAAGAGGATTTCATCCCCAAAATCAGTACATCCACGGTCTAGTCGAGTACTACTCTCCACCCCTTAGAAATATTTAACTAGAAATCTAAAGACGTGAAAATACTATGTCAATTGGTGGCTAATATTTCTCAATTTCTCTTAACTATTACCCTACACCAAACTCTAGGTTCAAGGGTTTCATGTGACTTTCCTCTAGGTTTTTTATCATACTTCCTTGATTATGACTTAGATCAAGAAAACCATGGATAAAAATTCATAAAATCATTTTTCTTTGTACATCTAGCATTATATTAAAATTATTATTTGATGAGGACCCCAACTTGATGCAAAATTGGAAATGGCCAAAATCAATGTCAGAAGTAGGTCACAATTACCTTAAGTCTACATTCTAATTACTATTACTTCATCATCCCAACTACTTGATACATTTTAGGAATTTAGATTTCTATAAAATATAGGAAGTCACATGAGCACTTCGTGGTGCCTGGTCCATATAATTCCTCTAGGGTCATGTTCACATTTCTAGGTTAAGAATAAATTTCAAAGTTTTGTGTAATTCCACAAAATTATTAGATAAATTGGGTTATCATAGCCAAGATTAAAATTTAATTAATATTGTTGTCACTAATCTTTATGTGACATTTTATTGGGTAAAATTTTTTATATACTTCATTTTCATTTCTCCATTTTTTGGAATGGTATGATATTATAAAGGTAATGGGAGTCTTATGATCTTACTTGAGCTTCTTGGAACGACCATTTTGGGTCCAATACGACCATTCTAGGAGATTTTGTTGCACTTTGCTTCTTCACTTGATTATTTGTCAAGTGTACTACTTTGATATGATTCTTTAGCACTTAGGAGTAGACTAGAGATGGTCTTAAGAGTGGGGGTGGTTGGGCTCCTTTCAATCTGTTGCAGTCTATGGATCATCATCCATTATCTCCACCATCCATGGAAGTCAAGTACCTATTAAAACTTGCAAAGAGACTCCATAAATAAATTTCATTGTAAACATGAATAGTTGGATTTTTTTTGGTAACCCAGGAGACTCATAAGGCTTGCGTCGAGCACAACCTAGGGAGCTCAAACCCATCCCATAAGGAGCATAGCCTATTAAGTCGTGCAGAGGTCGACTGTGCTACGGGAGAAATAATTCCGAACAGTACCACCAGGGAGATTCGAACCTGGGACCCTTCATGAGGTTCCCCATGCTGCGACCACCTGAGCTACTACTCACTGACGAATAGTAGAAATTAAGCATGCACTAAACCTATTACAACATGATAATTGGCCATAAATAAGATAGATTGGAGACTAAGACTAGGGATCCATAGGTTATCTTGAAAACAAGAGTGACATGTTGTAAATAACACTTTTAATATTACATTTTTTCCATTTGCATTATTTGACACAAAAATGTTGTTTAATACTTGGACACAAAGACAAATATGGAGCAAGTTGTGTGTTTTTTACTCACACGTTGTATAGAGCTTGGGTACATACATTTGGATTAGGGGTGTAAATGGAGTGGGTATGGTGTGGGTTTGGCCATACCCATACACATTTAATTTAGCAAGTCTGGTGCCGGTTATAGACCAACATAATAAAATCTAGACCCACACCATACCATGCCTGCAATACTCATGGGTAACTGGTGTGGGTATGTGATGAATGCATATTCATCCCTTTTTATCGCATCTTTGAGGACAATTATTTAGGACTTTATGTTCTTTTCTCTCAATTTTAGGAACTAATTGCAATTTCCTTGCTTTTGTCCCTTTAATTAGAATTCTTATTATTTTTATTCACATTTTTAGGTTTTATGCTCATTCTCACTCCTTCAACGCCAATCCAAGGATGCACATCATTACCTAAAGAATCAGAGTTTGTTTCAATCTCACTGGAGTATAGTTGCTCGACTTGCCCCCTCTAGTCGACCATCTCACTAGTAGAATTAAAAGGAGTCACAAACGCCAAGTGGTCGACTGTCCTTCTAGTTGACCAATTCAACCCCATCAAGGAAGGCGCGTTTTCATGGTCAAACCGGTCAATTTTCTCCCAAATCGGTCAATTGATTTTCCTTAAAGATGAAGTGTCAGTTCAGCCACAGAAACCTCCCCCAATTGGAATTCATGCAACAATTAATCCATTTGAATGACTAGCCACCCAATTGCATGTTGATTCTAGAGAATTCCAGCTGTCGACAGGCCCCTTTATAGGGTTTCCACGATGCTTCATCATCTAGAAAAGGAAGAGTGAGTGTAAAAGAAAGGCATCTCATTTTCAATCAACCCCCTATCATCTCAAAACCCTATTTGGGAGAACAAAGCAAGGAAAGTAGAGACAGATCTACAAGTGTTATTATCAACATAATTTCTCTTCTTCCTATCCTTGTTCTGGTTTCTATGGGAGATATGGAGTAGTCCGTGTTTTATTAGGACATGGGGAGTTTCCCATGAGACCATAACTTATCTTAGCAAACTTTGATTCTATTAAATAAATAAATAATGTGTCTTTATTTGTTTAAAAGTGAATATGAGTTGACCATTTGTTCTTCATGAAGGTTATGATCCATGATGATGAGAACCTTTACTTATGCATCAAAACGTCGAATGAGGATCACAAGTTTCTTGATGAGATCGAAGACATAAACTTGTTGTTATATTGAAGAATGATGTAGAATGTTGAGACCCCAAGTCTGCAGGTAGCTCGATCCATGATTTTTGTATCCATAAGAAACATATGTACATGATCCTAATCTAAAATTTATTTGAAAAGGAAAAAGAAGTAGCTAAGATAACTACAAAGGCTTGTGGCTATGAAACCTAAACTTCCAGCAATTCCCATTAACTAAAATTTAATCTTGATTAGTTGTTCACTTTTGCTTGCTTTCTTGTTTAGTTTTAATCTCTTGATAACTTGGTTCCACTATTGCAAATTTACTTTCTTGTTTAGTTTTTCTATTGATAATTTAGTTCTACAAAATTACTTTCTTATTTTTGTTTAATCACTGTCTTTGAATCTAGAATTTAATATTTTTCACCTCAATTGGTTTGAAATAACTCTTAAAAATGTTGTTCTATGGGACCGATACCTTTGTATACTAAAATCAATTAGCTTGTTTACAAGTGAATTGATAGATGTTAAGGTAAAAATCTAAGGATAATTTCCCTAGTTCTATTGTGTAGGTGACAACACATCACTATGCGAGTAAGCAATTCTATGTAAAGCGTGATATTGTTTATGTAAGAAAAGTTATGTAAATAGTGGAATCTGAGAGGGGGTCCACTCATATAGTATGATACAAAAACAATGTAAAGATAAATTAGATAAAAACTAACTATTACAAAATTGCATCTTATTTCATGTACAATTTTTCCTTACCATAAAGGTAATACTACAAAAAAAAGGGTACAACTACTAGTACATGAGCCCATATCCAGAGGGAAACATAACTACTCTAAGTTATCCTCATGTCAACATCCTTAAGGTGATCTTATTGAGCCCTTATCATCTAATTTTGTTACACTTGGATGGTTTTGGGAACGACACCCATCAAAAGATAACAAAGGTATGTGTCAGAACACGTTTAAGTAAATGCATATAAACAATATTTTGACAGTTGAAATTAGATAGGTATGGAAATGGGGGGTCCCATTCAAGAGGCGGCTATTAGCAAGTAGGTGAGTTCAAGAAATAATAATAAGAGAATGAGTCATTTAATGACTACTAGTACAACATAAAGTAATTTGTCATTATCATTTCATAATATCACATATAAAAGAATACATGCATATATGAGATATGCCAGATATCCAAAATAGGTCCAGAACAACATTGGATCATGACCTAATAAAAATAAGGATGGAGACACACCCGAGACAAAATACATGTGCCCTATTATGTAAGTGATTGTGCCCATGCACCAATACTCAAGATAAATAATCTAACATTTAGCATACATAAATTGAGCAATACCTATAGTTTGGTCATATTTCAATTCTGAAGTAGCAAGACAAGTGAGTTAATAGACCCTATGCTCAAAGGAACCAGATAAACAAATAGGTAATATAGAACTTTTCAAATCAAATATTTTGGATGTCTAACAAAATATAGTTGTGTCATTTAAATAAAAATGGGTTAAAGTCACATAAATATTTAAATTAAAATGGAGGGGGAGTTGTACGTACCTATAATCCAATTTTGATATTTCCAAGAAAAAATCAGACTCTATTCCTTGAAAAGGTTCAAACTTCTAGTTCAACCTCCCTTTCCTTATTTATTCAGCATGCATATCTAATAGGAACTAATTACATGATTTAATGTTAGTTTCTGGTCCTAAACCCATAAATTTCTCATTTATATATTTGATGGTTTCAATGTAGAAGTCATGGTATAAAAGCATTCTAAAACTATTCTTTGTGTAGAAACCTTTCCAGCGCATAATTTTACATACATTTATGAGGTCATATGAATTTAATATGGATTTTAAAATCCTCGACCAAATCTAAAGTAGTAAATGAAATATGTGGCATTAAACAATTTTAGATGTTGTCGATTCAAATGAAAGGTGAAATTTCTAAGAAATATAGGTATATGTTACGCTCTGATTAAGCGAGTGGGGGTAATTTGATCTTTTAATGGAAATAAAATCTTACACGATAGAGTAATAAGCCATGGGGTAAATGGGAAGAAATACCCACATGGGATTGATCACATATTCATCAACAAGGTCAGTGAGGTCAAACTATCCCTTGTATCATCTCCATTTGTTCCTTGGCTAAATAGTTTCAACAAAGCTCTAAAGCTTCAATTCAAGCCAGAAATAAGCATGACATATCATAACAAGGATGGTGAAACTGCAAAGCCGACTCATAACTGAATCCCATGAGCATAAGTTGGGTTTCTACAACATAAGGTCACATTATCCAAGACATCGCCATGGATATATACTATTGTAAGGTGAAAAAACTCACAAATTTGGTGAGGAGAATATACCAAAGATGCATAACATTTTAGCGGGAGTAAATGGATTAGAAGAAGCATTCCTAAGAATGAAAGGAATCTTATAATAGGCCCTTTAAGAACATGGGAGAAGAGCTTAGGATCTTAGTATACAAAATGGAGTGTGCGATCGTCTAAAACAAAATCTAATGATAACTTCTTGGATACCATATGAGGGTACGATAAAAGTTTATTGACTTGGGTTTTGTTGTATCTCTGTGTCTGTGACCGGACATGGAGGAGGTGTTCGTTGGGTTCGTCGATGAAAAAAGCTCATACTTTGCATAAGGAAATAAAAACATAAGAAGTACAAGAAGAAGAAGAAGGGATTGTAAAGTGGAAACAGGGGGGTGTCTCTCACTCTAGGGTTACGCTCCCATCCCTCTCTAGTTTCCCCGGAGGCCACCACTGGGGGGAGGGGCGACTCTCGGTGCTTTCCTCCCCCTGGCCTCAAAAGCCTTGGCGGCGTCTTCTTGGAGTCGTTAGGTGAAAGGTTGGTGCAGCGTTGGGCTCTCCACATTAGCGGATGAGTAGTGGACGGGATGCGCCACTGGAGTAATGGTCTGGTATGTGGTTTGGCATAATCGACCTAGTCGACTCCATCTCGCCCATGAGTGGTAGAAGGAGAGGAGTGGTGCCCTTACGGTCCTGAAAATCAAGCGTGCTGCTCCATCATTGCAGGGTTTAGGGGTCCTCGCCTCCGCCTCTGCTCCTACTCGTCCGTCTACTGTGCTGAGATCTGGCCCCAGGGCTATGCCGCCCTTCATCTTTGACTGACTTGCTTTGACTGGATGGATGAGCCCTGGCGTTGGGTGGGTTCTGTGTGGTCTCGCCCCTGGTGCTCCTCGGCAATGGCGGGTTCCTGATCCCTTTTCGGCAGTTCCAGTAATGTTGGCCTCCTCTTTTGGGTGCCAGGTTCCCCCTGGTCTGCTCAGAGTTGCAGCCTCATCTCTGCGGTGATGGTGGCGTCCCATTCTGGGGTTCAGGTCCTCGACCCATTGATTCCATTTCCTGGTCTCCTGATTCGCCTGCGAGTCCCCTGGTTGGACACGGAGGCGGAGGGTGTTTCATCATGGCGGCTGGGTTCTTCCCTGCTGTACCATGTTGCTGCATGTGGGGATGCCCACAGGGTGTTCGACGCTTTGTCCGGCCGGCAGTGTCCCTGGTTGGCGGTTCGATGTAATGTTGTTGTGCAAACAGCAATACATGGCAACATCTTGCAGATGTTTGTTGGGATGCTTCCATGATTTTGTCTCTATCTGCTCGTCCAACTCACCAAGACACTAATCAGTTCTGCTCGGTGCCTTCATTCAAGCTTTGTATATCTTCTGACCACTAACCTCAGAGGATGATCATACCGCCATGTGTGAAGGAGTAATATGATGATTGAATGGAGCATTGTTCCAGTCTGTTCAGTTGTCTTTGGAGTCTTCTTTAAGAAGATGGATTGACATGAGGTTCACCCTTCGAGTGCTTGTGGGGTGCTGCTGTGCAAACAGCAGCATTCGATGCTTGGTCTCTGGTTCTTGCATAAAGAAATAACCAGGTCCTCTTAGCGGTTTCCTTTGCTTGCCAGAAACTCGAAGACATGGATGATAGCAGTGGAGGTTTCTGCTATATTTCTCCTGAGATTCCCAGGTTGCTGAAGTGATGTTTACGGCTGCCCATGTTGCCACAATTTCAGAGGATGAGTCTATTGCCAGTGTTGGCATGTGTAGTTTGGATTGTCGTTTCAGGTTCTTTGTTATCTCTTGAGTTAGTATTGCGGGTCTGCTTCGTTCTTTTATCTAGGTAGATGGCTACTGTGTAGCTTGTGTTTGTTTGTTTCTCTGGTTGTTTGGATGTTTTTATCCAGGGTTGTAATGGGGGCGCAAACTCTTTTGTGTCCAAAGTTTTGGTAATACAGTAACACGCTTTTTGGACCGACCAAAAAAAGAAGAAGAAGAAGGGTGATGTGTTGATGCTTAGCTCAAGAATAATTGGACACTGGTGGCTCATGTAGGTAGGGATGACCTCCAATGACTATAGAAACAAACTAAGTATGTCAAGCAACATGAGGGACTTTTGGGAGAAATTGGGAGCAAGGAGTATGGCTAAATTATTGGGCTGTTAAAAGCTTGTGTCATTTGGGGTAAAAGGAAATCACAACATCTGAACATAGAAGTCACAAAATAAGTTTAAGGGTAAAGAGGCATTTTGTTGGATGGTAATCATTCAAACTGAGTCGAGGCTTGAATGAAATGGAAGAAGAAACCAATTTCATTAGAGGAGTAACTGCATAGAGAGATCAATCCTTGAGTGAGAAAATGGTCCAAGAAAGCTATGGTTAAAAATTGTTGGACATGATCTAACATGAGGTAGACAACGTGCTTCAGTCTGTTGGATCAAACTTGCATCTCATGATGGTTGTGGATTCGTCTATTAGTTTCAATGAAGTGAGTGTGAAAAAAATGAAACGACGACTTAGGGAAGTCAAGTGGCATCTAGTTAGCCAAAAGGATCGTGAGTCAATTTAATCATTTAAAACACTAGTTAATGTATGTATTTTCATGTCTATTGACTGGGTAAGTAAAGAACATCTAATTGACCTGAAGTTTGAAGTGTTAGAAATCTGAATTTGACATCAACTTTACATTGGAAAAATGTTAATATTATATTTAGTTATTCTAAAATTATGCATTTAATGAATATAGTCCTCTTAATTTATCAATTATGATTATAATATATTAAATAATTTTTTTCATTTATAACTCCTAGGAAGATTCTAGAGAATAAAACTATGGAATTGTGTATATGTACATTTACACCTACCAATGAATTTACTTTGTTATTTTATTTTGAATTTCAAATATAAAGGATGTTATGCATTTGTAATATCATTTGGCTTCAATAATTCCTAACTTAATCCAAAATAGGAAAAAAAAGAAGTAAAACTAATGAAATAAAAAAGGGGTTTAGTAAAAAGCAAGTGTTAAACTATTAATCTAGATTTGAGTATGTTACAAAATATGTTTATGTTCTATACATCTTAGTACAAAGAGATATTGGTGTATATAGGATATTAACATGGCATAATTATGCTAAATAATGCAATATTTATAGATCCAAGATTTTCTCGAATAAAAACTAAAAAAAGTCAAACAAACCCTCTTTTTCTTTGAATTTAATAAAACAATCATGAATCTCGAGTAACAGGCCAAGCCGCTAAAGTTATCGAGCCGTGAAAAAGATATAACAAAATATTCAATTAACATATTCCATTTTCTTACTCGCTTTTTCCACAAAGTGGTGACAAAACGTATAACGTGTACAAATATTTCCATTTTCCATTGATTTAATTGTTTACATATTTGTAATAATCATCGTAGTGTTTGAGTTATGCAGCATATCGTGTCACTATTATGAACTTAACTTTACATATATTTCTTATGTTTGTAATTAGAATATTAGTTCTCAATTAGATATAACATCAACTATTATATTAGTTAGACTAGTAAAGTAGGATATAGCCTCAACTATTATATTATACTAGTAAAGTATTATATAAATGTCATACTCTTTAAGTAGTTTATATATATATATATATATATATATTGGGTATATAGGTCTACCGGGTCTGAGTCTAAGCATACCCATTAGTTGGCCCACTTATATACATATCTATAGGTACACGAGTATGAAATTTTAAACCTGTGATAGTTTTTAAAAGATCTGAATTTGTAGGTCTTTGAGTCTATTCGGACCCATTAATAGCCCTAACTTTGAGTGTATCTAACAAAAAATATGGCTTATATTTTAAGGATGGCATCATCTTGCAAATCATTTTGTCTTTAATGAAGTGATTCTAGGTGACCCTTGTTCTTTGACCTTACACATAACAAAACACCAAGGATATCCACACAATCTCCATAACAACTTTAGGTTTTGGGATTCAAGATATATTGCTTCTCAATGGGTTTAGCTCACAAAGAAAAAAAGGACAATACAAGGATATCTCTTTGAATAAGACAATAATCATCACCAGTATATGTTTCACATTAAGAAAAATAGGATGGTTGCAGTTAAATTAGCTGACTTCATGTATGAATCACACTACTTCTTGTAGACACTACTGATTTAAGGGATTTAGCCTCAACCACATAATATTAATAAAGCTAAGAATAGATGTTTCAACCCACATTACGACTCGATGATATCTCCCTTTAGTAAAAAGCTAGGGGTCATATACTATATGAGGGATGATGCTCAAACATCACCCTCCTCAAAGATAATTCTCCTTGACCTAAACTCCAAAACATATATTTGTATGCAATGATAAACTAAGAGTCATGACATTCATAGAGAGCACATGACTTAAAAGTTGTTGTGATGAGATACAAAAATGTGACCATGGTGACTTGCACGAGTTTATTGCAAGTGTTGACAAATGGAATTTGTTGACTTAACTGTTATGCTTTGTTCATATTTTGATGATGACTTAATTATGCAATCCTATTTTAAGGCTTCATCTTGTGTTGTATTGCTCTTTAATCACATCTATATCTTTTAGATTACATGTTATTCCCCTCCATATGCATATTCCTATCAAATGAACTTATGAATGTTCTTTGCATGCTTTGCAGGTACTTGGTTCACACTTAGATGGATGAGAAAGAGAGAAGATGATACTAGGGTTTCTCTACCACTAGAGAGCCCCAAATTGAATTGAAAGTCTCCATCAACCTACCCTTGGTGACCAAGACTCAGATGAAGAAAAGGAGTCCAAGAAAATCCAAAGGTCAAGCTTGAAGTGTTGTTGAAGAGACTGTCACGGCCGTGGTGCCAAGGAATGGTCGTGCTGGCCAAGTCAAAAAAATCACAATACAGAGCCCAATTCAGCATTGAAATAGAAGCCCAACAGAATGATTGTGCTAGACATCACGGCCGTGCTATGAAGGACATTGTGTTTCCAAGCATCAACATAGACATTCTGATGCAACCCTATTTTACGGATCCATCTTGTGTCTTTTTGCATCTTAATCACATTTAAACATGATAGAATGCAAGTTAGTTCCCTCAATATGCATATTTATATCAAATGCACTTACAAACATTATTTCCATATTTTTAGGTACTTGGACCATGCCTTGGATGAACGAGAGAGAACGAGGGTGTTCTAGGATTCCTCCACCCATGTAGGGGTCCAAAGAAGGCCACAAAGCTCCCTCACCTTACCATAGTGGCCAAGAGTCAACTCAAGCAAATAATTCCATGGATCTCAAAAATGAAGTACAAAGTGTTGTTGAAAACCCCAACACAGTTGTGGTGCTAAGGAATGACCATGCTGACAAATGCCAAAATCACAGTAGCATCATATGTTTTTACAAGCTACAACTACCTCATCCAAACAGCCATGCTAGCCATCATGGCCGTGCCAAGGAGGCCCCAAAATGGCCACACCAGCCAACATGGTCATGCTGCCAAAGATGAGAACGAGCGAGTTGAAGAGAATGACCTCCAACCAAGTCATCCAACACGACCGTGCTACCTAGTCCCTAACATGGTTGTGCTGCCCAACACGGTCGTGCTACTAGACTCCATTTCCCCACTTTAATATTGTATTTTTCCTCCACCCAAAACACGTCTATTCTGTACCACCACGATCGTTCTACACCTCACCCACCATGGATGTATTGCCCAGCACGATTGTGTTGCCACCTAAAACCCTACTTTTGCTGCACTATTTTCCCCATTTTGCCCCAACTAACCCTAGTGCTTCCCCCACCACCTATATATACTAAGGGCAGCCATAGCACCAAGGTTAGCCTTTATTGCAACCCCCTTAGCATTCAAGATCTCTCACCTACCTTCATCCACCCCAACTCCATTTCCACCTTCCACTACCTCATAACCCTAGTTTTCTAGGGTTTCCACCTTCAAAATTCATACTTCCATGTCATTTACCCACCTTGGAGGAAGGATCTCATGCTATAATAACTAGGAGGTGAAGGAGGAGTCTTCACCATATTATATGGCCCCACACTCCTCTACTCCTTCTTTCTCTTCATTTTCTTGTTTTATGTCTAGCTAAGCCCCTTTGGTGGGTTGTTTGGGGGTAAAAGTATACTTTGATACCATGTTGGAGGAACATATCTTGTAAAACTCTATATTTTCATTCCATGATGATTGCTTTCTACTTCTATATTACTTCACATGTTTCTACTTGTGGTCTTTGCCTAAAAATGTGAATTGCTTGTGGTTTTATGCTTGAAACCACCTAAGTCTAGGAGAAAATAACATATGTGAAACTATTTTGGGATTTGCTCCTAGGTCCAACTAGGGGATTCATAGATAGCACCCCATCTTCCCACACATATAGCCTTCTCCTACTCCTAGGTGTGAGATCTAAGTAGCTAGTACAGGGTGGCTTTGTGTAATTGCTTAGGAGTTTGCTAAAAGCTATATGGTAAGTAATGTGAGGTGAGATATCCTTACCTCTACTACCCATTCCTACCTTTTTCTCCTAATTACACTAAACACTCCTATCCTAGAAACCTAGATTAGTCAAATCAAATTTGACAATTGACCCTCATAAGGCTAGATAGGGTGTGCAAGGGTGTAGTTCCCCTTCCCATACTCTATTCTATCCATGGTCAACCAATAGTATAGGATAATTTCCTTGCATTTAACTACTTGTTTGGTTTAGCAATCTAGAATGAATGTTTAGGTTTTTCTTGAGAGGTTCAACCCAATTTCTTGCTAGTTCATGCTTGTTTAGTTGCTCATTTAATTGCTCCTTAGTCAGTTGTTGTGTTTTTGGTAGTTAATTCTTGCTAGGGTAGTTAGTGCACCTTGGTGCTTGGTTAATCTAGTTAATTGTAATGTAGGTATCTAATTGCCTTAGTGTCTTAGTTTCTAATCTAGTTAATTCACCATTTTCTTGCCACTTGCCTATACTACAACATGACCCTGTGGGCTTTCAGGTGAAATGTGATCGGTCAAAGTGAGTGTGTTAGATTAGGTAATTTATAATTTTTGAAAGATCCAAGTGTGTTCAAGCTCTAGGGTCACATCTAACCAGACCCAGTAGAAAGAAAATGCACCAAGATTCTTGGAGCCATTGTTGGGGAGTAGAGGTACCCAGCCTAGCTAGCTATTGTAGCTTAGGTTTTCCTATTTCCCTCAACATTGCTATTCTTTATTCTTTGTTTACTTTTGCATATTGTATTCTAACTTATCTCTTGTTTCTTGTTTGTGCCTTGTGCAGGTGATAGTTGTGCATGCTTGGACGACTTTCAACTTCTACTGACTTGGTTCCTTTTGATCCCAAGATGGGTAGAAGGATATGTCGACACTGATACAAGCAACACTAAGAGACTGAAATGGGATAAATGGATGATCAACATTGAGAGGGATAAGATTATCAACCACCACCCAACTGCCCTCTCCATGAATACTCCACTCCAGGGAACTACACCTCCCCCATTGCCACCCTTATTGACCAAATGCCAGGTCAACAATTTTCCATTCCATCGGCCCTCCTCTGACTCATTCCCATCTTCTATGGCATGGAAAAAAATCCATACCACCATGTTGATGATTTTCTAGAGACATGCTCCACTTTCTGCACTTCTATAGAAATCGATGATCTATAAGAAGAACCCTCTTCCCATTTTCAATGAAGGACAAAGCCAAGGAATGGTATACATCAAATCCAAAACTTGTTACTTGGATGGCAGCGAAGAATGAGTTCTTGAAGAAATTCTACTCCATCTCAAATATGATGTGGATGAGGAGGTACATCACCTCATTCATTCAAAAGGAGAACAAGCTATTTCATGAGACTTGGGAAATATTTGAGAAGCTTCTCAGAGATTTCCTTCACCACGAGGTTACTATCTGGAAACTTTTGCAATCCTTCTACACCAGGCTGTTTGAACTGGGTCAAATAGAGGTTGATTCCTCTTGTAGTGGAACCTTCGTGTCCAAGCCCCCAGAAGAGTCATGGCCAGTCTTTGAGCACCTAGCTGAGAATTCATACAACCGGGCTTCAAGTATGGGAGTGCACTGTGATAGGAATTGGGCTCCTCCTCCTCCTCCAACTCCAATTAAAAATGAGGCCAACCCCCAAATGATGAAGATCCTTGTTGACATGATGAACTTGATGAAGAATCAAATTGGAGGCTCTTCTAGCCACTCCACCAACTCTGTGGAGGCTATTTGTGAAGAAGTGCAAGCCTTGCAATCTTTTGGGAACCACAACAACCAAAGCCCCATGTCAAACTCCTACACTCCGGAATGGAGGAATCACCCCAAATTTTCTTGGAATAAACAAGGTGAAGAAGGGCAAGGGCAACCAAGATAGCATAAAGGGCCAAGAAATATTTCAAGGTTTAAAGAAGAAGTCATTGTAAGATTGAAAACCAGGATGACGTGAAGAGGGATGTGTCCTCCCATGGGTAAAATATTAGTCACCTTGAGAAAAGGCTAGATCAAATATCTCTTTCACTTTCCAGCCGTGGGGAGGGAAGACTCCCTTCCCAACCCATGGCCAACCCGAACAATGATGATGGTTCTATGAGCACTACTCAAGGTGCATGTGTCCCACCACAGGGGCAATTCACAACTTTGCAACAATACCAAGCGCCTTATAATCCATATGCTCCTCCACCTCCACAACCCCCATTCAACTACCAATACTCTCCACCTCCACCACATTCTTACCAACAACCCCCTCCCCAATGTCAACCCTCTCCACAGCAGCCACAACAACCACCTCCTCAACAACCATCTCCACAACAACCACCTCCACAACAGCCTCCACAACAACCAAATTACACCCTCCAAAATCCTAATCCACCTCATCAAAGATAACAACCACCACCACCATCATCCTCACAAGCTCCCCCATCTTCCCATAAGCAAGTGAACATGGTGTCCATCATATGGGAAAGGAAGGCAATTGAGGAATTCATGGAAAAGGAAGACTAGATGACCATGGTTTGTGATGAAGAACCATTGCTAGAAAATTCTCATGGAGATGATGAGAGCATCAAAGATTTTGTTGCCCCCTTTTTGCTTGAAAGTGTCAAGTGCACTCAAGCACTTTCTAACCCCGTTACTCTTGAGAATATGCCACACAATGTCCCATTGTTGTTTGAGAAGGAAAAGTCACTCATCCCACCCCCAGTAGAGGTCATGAGATCAGCTGCCCCATCATGTCATGGATGTGCCAAGGGCAATGGAATATCAGTTTTCTCTCCATCATGTGATAAGATAGAAAGTTTTGCTCCACATTATCCTGAGATGATAACACTTCCGTCACCGCTACAGTCGGTTCATGGTAACTTGGAAAATCCCCATCTCCCAAACAAGCTAGATTAAGGACTGGGAGTCCTAAAAAGAAGAACACATTTATCAACCTTCATGTCCCTAATGCATTCACCACTAAGAGAAGCGTAGACAAATAGGTAACTAAAGAGGTCATTGCTGCAGAGCGAGTGAACTTCTTTTTGGGCATATACATCCTTGAAAAGAGGGGAGACCCAGGGATACCCTATATCTAGTGTTACATAAACTGTTAGCGCATCGAATGTGCACTTATAGATTTGGGATCCAACGTGAGTATCATATCCTATAACATGGTTAGCGGATAGGTATAGAGATAATGAAGCCAAAATATTGTATTTTGTTTCTAGATGATGGGTCTAGGCAATTTCATGTTGGCATCTTGCACAATCAGATGGTGTCAGTTGACAATAGAATGAGTGATGCCTACCCGACATATCTTCTAGTTATAGATTTCAAGCCATTGGATGGAAATGAATACATCATCTTGGGGAGACCCTTTCTGTCTATAGTGGATGCAGAGATCAAAGTGCACACTGGTACTATGATGGTCACCTATAATACAAAGAAGATAGACGTTTTCATGTTCACAAAGGAGGAAAGACAAAGGGTGGGGGATGAAGATCTGTGTACCAACTTGGATTCTACTGACTTTAGTGAGCAGTGTTTGGTAAAACACAGTTACAGAAGCATGCATGTTCCTTGGTATGAAGACCATGTAGTCAGAGCTTTGGAAAGGGTCACTTTGGAAGTGGAAAGAGACACCTTTGGTGTGAACACTTGATGAGGAAAGAAAAAGAAGCCTAGCTGAAGGCTCTAAACTTAGCTCTAGTGGGAGACAACCCAAATCAGTTTGAGACTATCAAAATGCCCTTTTCTTGTTTCACTTTAGTTTTTCCAAGAAATACACACATGCCCACTTGAGTTTGATAGTTTTCATTTAGTTTCTTATTGTAATAGGAGAAACAATTTGAAGCTTGAGAGGAAAGATGAAATTCAATGGAAAATATTGATAAAATATCAAGTGAATCGAAGTTATGGATTGGGATATGAATGATTGAGAGTTTGTGAATTTTGGAAAATTTCTAACCTCGGGAGAGCCAACATGGCCGTGCTGGCACGGTCATTTTTATAGTAAAATCTCAAGTGATTGGGTCCAATCAGCACATCAATTATGACCAACAAGGTCGTTCTGGCTTTAACCCAACACAGTCGTGTTGTCTAGAACGGTCGTACTCGCCCAACCCACCACTTAAGTTTCCCGATATTCTTCTTCTCCAACACTACCCCCCATTTCCACTCCCACATAACACTCATTCCGCAAAGAACGACGACCCGACTCTCCCCTAAATCACCTCCTCAAGATCCCAAACTCTGGATTCAAGCCCCCTTTGTCCCCCGATCACCTTACCCTACCTCCAGCTCCTCTTTCCACCCATCCTCCACCTCTATTTCTCACCTTCAAGAGGATTTTCCCCCAACTCTTTGGAAAGGCGAAAATCCCTGCTCTCCTTCCATTCTCTACCAAATTCGTGCAAAGATGACGAAGACCGACAAGGAAATCAAGAAGAACACCATGAATATACTATCAGGAGGCAAAATCCATATAGAATATGCCTCCACCATTACCCCGTTGTCACATAGCCCAACACCGTCGCCGTCAAATTTCATTTCCCATTCTCTTCAACATTTGACATCGACGAGTGGCTCGCGTCTCCAGTCCTCCACGAGCCACCATATATCAGACCCAAGTTACAACAACCCCGAGAAGAGGAGGATGAAGAAGAAATGGAAAATCTTGTGGATTCCATTGAGGTTGATGCAATGGCTCGAGAGAGGAGAGCCAATAAAAATTTTGTCGTGTCATCTTCATGTTTGCCTCCACAACCTACTCCAGCGAGGCACTCGACATACTTGACACAGCCACATGTTGCACAACAACCCGCTAGACGTCGGTTGTTGATTGAGGAAGAATATAATGATGCACTAATCGATATGGTGCCTTTAAACTTGGAAAGAAGTTTGTAGCCCCACAACTATGAAGAAGAAGAGGGTGGTGCCACTGAGAGCAAAGAGATGGGGGGTGAGTAGGTGGAGTTCTTATCTAAGTTGGAGGAAGACCAAATAAAATGGGCTAGGAAAAAGCCTGAGGGAGCTACATATGGCAGAGGGACCTCTCCATCCTAACTGCATGACAGGGTGAGTGATTCCTACAAGATATGCATGCATGCATGCATACCATGCAAGCTTTAGGAATTATCAACTATTTCAAAAGTTAATTGACTGGTGTTGGGTTGTATAAGTTGTTGACCGAGGTCGAAGAAACCTATATTGAGAAAACCCAAGAGTTCTTTGATTCTCTAGAGAAGGTACAATACCAAGGTGAGGCAGCTATCCACTTCAGGCTCAATTATACCATGCATGTACTATTCAAGCATGTGGAAAACGTTCACTGGACAAGACACCTTTACAGCAGGGAAATAAAAAACAAGCAAAATATTCAACCCCGCTTTGAGGTACACTCAGAAGGTTCTAGACAACACCGTCTTTGGCCAATATGTTAACCATAGATGTTGCTCCCAGAAGGATTTATTTGTGATGTCTATCATGATGAGTGTTAGTTTTGTAAATCTACAAGCAGTGATGACTGACCACCTAAAACGATCCCTTCAAAGAGAAAGAAACCTTTTGTTATGGGAAGGATTGTAACAACCATAGACAAGGCCCTAGGATGTGATTTTGAGGGCCTAACAAAGGTAGAGGGGACCAAGTTGGTTGATTTGAACTATCTTGTAAGGTCCCAAATGATCTCCCTTAGAGATAAACACATTATCTACAACATGAACCCTGGGTACCCTGAAGTCACTTTAGAGTTGCCCTATCATGTTGTGACGCTTACCAAAGATATACAACCAATAAAAGATCTTCCAGTGGTAGTTAAATATTGGGAAAAGGAATGGCCTAGGGAAGGTAGTAGAGGATTGGCACTTCAGTTACCAAAGATAGAGAGAGAGAGATAAACATACTAGAGCAACAACACATTCTAGAGCAGCCTTACCACATGAGATAGAGATATGAGGAGTTTGACGGACAACCACCTCCAATGAATGTTTATGGCATGTCAGGCATTCATGCATAGTTGAAGGGGATACAATAGACACAACAAGCCATGTGGTTGGACCAGAAGTAGATTCATCACCTGATAAGCCACATGTACTGCTACCAGCATGCGCAAGTTTAGAGAAACCCCCAATGGCAGGAGGACTTTTGGGGAGTATTGTTTGGGTACCAGGAGACATAACCGCCTCCATAGGTGGACTACTGGGGTAGCTACTACCAAAACCCTCCATCATATTGGGGTCCACCATCGCCCAATAGTGACATCTACCCTATCATTGCTAAACTTTTAGTTTCATGCTGAAGACAACATGATTCAAAAGTTTGGGGTGGTAGGAAGTATGCCCTCTTTTCTTTCTCAGCTTATTTTTATTTTTCCTATTTCACCTTGTCCTATTCATTTTGTGATGACATTACCCTATCTAGTGTAGATTTTTTGTTGCTTGGATTCATGCATACCATGTTGTTTAATTTCATGCATTTTTGTGTAATTTTTCAAAAAAAATACTCTTTTCGTCATTTCATCTCGTGCATTGCATCTCATGTAGATTTTTGGTAATTTGTGTGTGTTTTAGTTAGGATTTGATTGCTTCATGTTGTATTTTCCCTAAAAGTAGGTTTGGATGTGATTTAGTGCAAATTGACACCATTTTGACCAATTTTGCCCAAATTTGGAACTTCTTACCTAAAAAGCGTGTTTTGACTTAATCTCCACCTATTGAAGAAAAAATGTTGATCTATGAAAAACACATGCTAAGTTTCTTTATTCTATTGCTAAATTTCCTAATTGTTGACTTTCTACATGTGTATCATGCCTCTCATGTTTGTGAATGTTTTGGTTGAATTATGATTTGAGCAAGCTATGAATGCTTAGGGCCTAAGGAATCATTTGATAGAAGTGTGAATTTCATGTTGTTCATTCATGTGGTGTGATATTATTTGATAAAATGTTGGAATAATTTTCATGCAGGAGATCTTATGTTGAGAACCACACTAGTGACCCCTCTTTGTCTTGGCATTTCTTTCATCATCTTCTTACCTCTTTGCCTCCTGAAAGGATGCCAAACTGCACATATTCAGCCTTGGCCACCTCACAAGTTTGGGGTGTCCATATCTATATCTCCCTGCTTCACTCTCACCATCATGTGTCCTAGATACACCAAGGGAAAAAAGAAAACAAAAAGAAAAAGAAAAAGAAAATGCAAAAATAAAATAAAATATGCTACTATGTAATAACATCTAAATAAAGAAAAGATGAGTGATCTATGTAATAGCACTCCAACTCCTTTTTGCAACCCTTTCTTCTTTTTGCATACCCTTGGAGCTAGGAAACATCAAATGTAGCTCCCTTCACCCTTTTTCTGCAGCCATGAGGGTCACTTACTGTGGTTTAAAGTATGAAGTTTAATGCATGAAAGTGAAACAACACTCCTAGTCATCATTGATTTACACCGCCACAAAATAGTCTACCCAGAGTTACATGAAAGCCATATGTATTGATTGTGTGTTCTATGCCCTATATTTGAAGTTCGTATGATCAATTCTCTTTTCGTGGTTGGTTTGCGAAAGTGGAGTGGAGAGTGGTGGAACATATGTACTTAACCATCTTTAAGCCCATTTAGTCAATAATCATCCATTGAAATGTATTTATCATTCTTGTTTGTTGAAAGAAATTGAAGAGAGTTTAAGTGGAGCATACTTGAGGACAAGTATGTTTTAAGTTTGGGGTGGCTCAGTAGAATGGCCAGCTTCTTCCTCACCCACCACGATCATGTGACCCACCAAGACCATGGTGATCATTTCCATAGTCGTGCCACCAACTATTTAATATCACCAAAACAACATGTCATTTTCCCAGTTTTCACCTCGACTGTTCCAATCCACCATGGTTGTGCTTCAACCTACCCACCACGATCGTGCTTCCTAGAAGGGTCGTGCTACTTGAAAACCTACCCATTTTTCAGCACTGCATTTTCCATATTCCCCCCATGTGACCTAGTGCTTCCACACCACCTATATATACATGGGTGATAGTTGGAGATCAAGGGTAGCTACCTCCTATCCCCTCTTAGCCCCCCATTTTTGCACCTTATCCATTCCATCATTTCACCACCACATTTCCACTCCATTTCACCATTTCCACCACCAAAACTCTCATTTCTTGGCATTTTGACCATTTCCCATCATCATTCCATGACATTCCACCTTGACGGAGGAAGGATCATGACCTTGAAACTACTAGAGAGGAGGATTTATACATCTAGAACAAGATCTGTGGCTACTTCTACCTCCTTCTCCATTTTTGTAGTTTCTTGTTGTATGAGTAGCTAGGACCTCTAGATGGGTTGTTTGGGGTCAAATGTTACTTTGATACCATGTTGGGGGAAAGTGAGATGTGAACATTGTAATTTTGTTTGTTAATGATTATGTTCTGTTTCTATCTCATTTGTCATAAATTGCTTTGTGGTTGGTTCTTGAAATCACCTAAATTCTAGGAAAATTGCTTATATGTGGCTCTTTTTGGGAATTGATCCTAGGGCCAATTAGCGGATCCCTAGTTAGCTATTCACCTTACTACATGTTAATCATTTGTCCTACACCTAAGTCAGAGATCAAAGCAACTAGTATAGAAGCATTTAGTGTAATTAGCATGGAGCCTTCTAAGGCTTGGAATGTAGGTGATGTGAGGTTTAAAGCCTAACTTCCACCTTTCGCTTCTACCGTCAACCCCTAATTATCCTAACAGTTTCTATCCTAGAAACCTAGGCTTGATTAGATCCTAATTGAATTAAACCTAAACCCTAATCCAAGTGAGCCTCACAAGGGTGGGTAGGAGGTGATAGGGACTAGTTCCCTATACATACCTACCCTATCCATGGCCAATTAGTAGTTTGGGGCAATTCATCAGCATCTAACTTGTTGTTTGGTTTGGTAATATAAATGGAAGAATAATGTTAACATGTTATCACCCAACACAATTGACAAGTGAATTCCCCCAAATAGCCCACACTTCTCTGAATTGCATTGAAACCCTAATTTGCCTTCTCACTTAGTTTGTGCTTGCCTAACTAGTCTATTTGCCTTCTTAGTTAATTGTTCTTGCTAGTTAAAGTCTTTAATTTCTCTTTTGTCCAGTTTGCTAGCTCGGTGTAGTGTAAATCACTTATTGCTTGCCATAGGGTAGTTTTCTCCTTTCTTGTCTTTCATTACTTGACTTGTCATTTCTTGCTAATTAGAATTAATTATCTAGGGTACTTAAGGTTTTGATTCTTGTTTCTCTTTAATTGCTTGTTCAACTCTTAGTGTAATCAACTTCAAACCCTTTAACCCTAGGCTCCGTAGTAGGAAACTAGCCAAAACTAACTCATCTCTAGTGCCCCATTTCTCTCTTGGGTTCAACCCCTAACAAGCCACTCTCCTATACTACAACACAACCTCGTAAGCTTGTGGGTAAATGTGTTAGTCTATGTGAGTGTTTCCACATCTTAGGTCTTTATAAATTTTGAAAAGTACCAAGTATATTTGAGCCCTAGGGTTGCATCTAGTCAAGATTCAATTGATTAGTGTGTGACAGTAGGAAAGACACACCACTTAACCTTTCCATTCATGTGTTTCTAACATGTCTATTTGAGACCAGTTTCAGATATATATGTATACCAAGTGGATCAAATTAGCAAACTCTAGTTTTTCAAAGAAAAAGTCAATTGAACACAAATTCATGAATTCAGTAATAGATAATTTCTCTATTAGAATTGTGTTTTAAATCAATCATATTGATTGTATGACCTATGGCCAAGCTAAATGGATAATTAGTCATTTATATTGAATGAATGTAAATTTTTGAGGTTCTTGTCATGAGCCTAAACAGAGAGGCTTTTTGGATGATTTTGTCCCTGGTTAAGTTAGCCGACAACCAATTTTAGGCTTTTGGAAGATCCCACTATAGACTGAGATTGTCCCTAGGGTAACTTAGATGTTAGCCAGTACTGGCTAGAGAAGAGTATATGTCAATTGAGTTTCTTATCAGTTAGAAACTCAACTGACATATGCCATTGGATTGGTTATTAGTGGGGTTTCCCAAAAGGTAAGTCAGTTGAAACTATTGTACTATAAAGTCTAAAAAGTGTATTTTACCAATTGAAGGGGTGAAAACTTTGAAAACAAGTCCGTAGGAACCCCCCAAAATGGCTTGAATTTAATCTAAATGTATGTATTGGCTACTCGGAAACCTCAACTATAAACAAGGACCTTTATACTATATTCCAAGTTTACCTTATATGTTCTTATGCTATAATTGGGTGATTGTGCCTCTAAGATCCCCTACTCTCCCTCAGTCTCTTGATTACTTATCCACATCCATTTGAGTTAGATAGGATTTTTGTAAGAGATCTGGAATCATCATAATCACGTGTGAAGCTCCTCATCTCTTTCTCCCAATCTCCATTCACTTAGCTTGATTGAAGGTTCTCTCATTGAATATGAAGGTGAAGATCAAGGCTCCTCTTAAAGATTGGGTAAGACCTTGGATGAAGGTTGAAGACTCTTGCTAGGTAGATAGATAAGTCCTTGTGTGGTTGTTGGATCCCTCATCCTAAAAGGTAAGCTAGTTTAGCCCTTGATAGAGAAAAATATGGTCTTATGTTGTAACTCTAAGGTGGAATATAAGGAGTGACAAATGGTTGAAAACTTAGAGATGAACTCTCTAGGTAGTACATCTCCTAGTTTGGAGGTTGGAACCATTATAAATTCTTGTGTTCTTTGGTGTTTGGTCAATTTCTCTCTCCCTTGTTTTTCATTCTTACAATACTATCATGGCACATATCTTGAAGGTATAATGAATTCTGTTTAAGTGGTTTTACTATTATTTCTCCCCTCTAGATCCATTGATCCAAGAAGTGGTATCAGAGCAAGGATTTCTTAAAAGAAATACTCTGATGAGTAAGAGAAGTTGGGAAAAAATATACTTGGTTCTCTCAATATTGAGGGTGGATTATCCATGTGTACTGTATCTTTGATGGTACAAATTTCCTCTATTGGAATATAAGGTTGCAATTCTACATTCAAGGTATGAGTTTTGACATGTAGAAGGTGGATGGTTTCCCCATACACCACTGGAAGGAGAGATGAGCACTTGGGCAAATACAAGCATGAAGAAGGCATTACTCAATGCTAGAGAAATTAGCATCCTCTACTCTATTCTCACTCCAATCGAGTTCAACCAGATCTCTTTTTGGGACAAAGCTTGTGAGATTTGGGAGAAGCTATGTGTTACTTATGAAGAGACGAAGAAAATCAAAGAAATGTACTCTATGCTCAACATTCTAGTAAACGCCCTTGCTTCCTAGGGTCACAATATGGATTAAGGTAAGATCAAATCAAACCTCCATAGATATTTTCCTCACCGGTGAGACAAGAAATTCACATCCACAGAAGAGACCAAAACTCTCTCTGTCATTTCCATTGAAGAACCCATGGGAAACCTCCAAGCTTATGAGGTGAGACTTGACAAACAAGATGAAGAAGAAAGAGAAGAGGAGAAAAATTCTAAGAAAAAGAAGGAGGCGGACTTCAAAGCTCAAGTTGAAGCACTCATGTATGAACAAGTCCTGAGTCAAGTTTCTTCATTATCAAGTGAATATGGGTCCCGGCGTGACCTCGAAGCCCACTACTCCAAAGAAAACATTTAAAGAGAAAATAACTACTATGAAGTTCTATGGGTGTGGATAAAAGGGGCATTACAAGAATGAATGCCCAAAAGTCAAGAAGCACCACCACAAGAGCAGCCACATGAAGGAGGACTACCACAAGGAGGGTAGATACAAGAAGAAGGATAAGAAAAATAGAAAGGGCATAGAATAAACCCATGTTGCTTGGGAGGAGTCTTACTCAAGTGATTCAAGATCAAATGAAAATGAATGACACATGGATCTCATGGCAAGCACAAGTCAGGTAGTGACTGAAGTAAGTAAGGTAAATCTCAATGAAATTTCAAAAGATGCTCTTATTGAAATTATAAATGCTTCCTGTTCTTCTTACTCTAAATATAAGTCTAAAAGGAAAAATCTAGAAAAAAATTTGATGACTTATATGCTAGAATATAAGTTCTTGAAAAAAATGAAACATACTTTGAAGGGTATCATATATTCTTTGTAAAAGAAATATCTAGATCTTGAACTTTACCAAAATGGAGTGGAAATTCAAATGGTTTTATCCATAGCAAGTTAATGTGCATAAAGATGAAAATCAAATTTACCTTGATGAGCTTGTTTTGCTTAGAACTAAAAATGCTAGATTTCTTTCCAAATTTAATGATCTTGAATGTGTACCTATCTTGCCTATTAAGGAAGTTGTTAATATGATTGTTGAGAAGGATTCTTAGTTGACCAAAGCCCTTTGTCTAGAGGTTGACCTTTTACATGTTCAAGATTATCTTTTACTTTGTTGTTATTATTATTGGTCATGACAATCACATGCTTAGAGCTTCCTTGCAAAAATCCCTAAAAGGGAAGAAGTTCCTCAATGAAGTCCTACAACACTCTACCTAACAAATGTGTAGTAGTGGTTTGGGATGTGAGGGTGGTTAAAAGAGAAAGAAAAAGGGTAAGGAATCTCAAATATACCATGGAGAGTCTTCTATCTCTAAGGCCAATATGGTTTGTGGTCATTGTAAGAGTGTTGATCATTATTCTATTTTTTGTGCTTATAACAAGAAGGGGACTAATCGAAACATGAAATTGGTCCCCAAGCTAATCCCTAATACCAAAGTTTGAATCAGGCACCAAAGTTATCATTCCTTGCAGTATAAATGAAAAATGGATAGTTGATAGTGGATGCACTAAAAACATGATTGGAGAAAAGAGTCATTTCAACTCTTTTATGAGGAAGAAAGGTGGATTAGTAACATTTGGGGACAATAAGAAAGGTAAATTGGTAGGTGAGGGTGGTCTAGGTGATTCACTATGCATGAAGAATGTTCTTCTTGTGGTTGGCCTACATCATAGTTTAATTATTGTTATACAACTTTGTGATAATGGTTATCTTGTTCATTTTACTTCTTTTAGATGCTTGCTTCTAGATTCCCTCACTTACAATGTCAATGTCATATATAAGGGACTAGAATTGGAAGTATTTATTCTATTGTTCTTAGATCTCTTAAGTATGTAATTGGTGAGTTCCTTGTAGTTGATAAGAATGATATATCTTTGTGGCACCATAGGCTTGGTCATGTAAATAAGCATCAATCGAAGAAGGTTATGAAAAATAAAATGGTTAAAGGACTTCCTAAATTAGATTTTGAGAAGGATGAGGAATGCCAATCTTGTATAGAAGAGAACAAAGCAAGCACTTCCATAAAATTCAAAAAAGTCCTTAGCACCAAAAGAGATTTGAACTTCTTCACAATGATATATTTGGACCTATGAGGACTCAATGCTTTGTGGAAGAAAATATTGTTTGGTGACTATCGATGACTTCTCTCATTTTAATTGGACTCTCTTTTTGGTTGTAAAGAGTGACACTCTTGATATTTTTTCTACATTTTACAAACATATAGAAAACAAAGCTTCTTGCTAAATTATCTTTATTCCTAGTTGTTGGCTTTTGTATATGCCACACTATTATTTTGATGGTGCAAATACTTCTCATTTGTGTCATCGACATGTTTATTTAGTATTATAGGGATCAAAGAACTTGTACAAGATCCAAAAATATAGAAAATTCTATAATATATGTGTTTGGATGCTAGTAGGTTAAGTTGTACCGTGTATATTCTTTGTACAAGTGCATTTTGTACAACTTGCCAGGAATGATGTAAGAACAAGTGATGAATGACCCAATCCTACCCTAAACCCTATTCCACACTATTACACACCTAAATGAATAGTATACGTGTTGTAAATCCTGGTGGGAAACAACTAGCAAATTTAGATTTTGTATGAGTTTTGTCCATTGTTTCCATGTTTGGTCATTAATTTGATTATTATGCATTAAAGGATGAGATAAATGGAAAAAATACTTTCCTTAGTCATTTAGTTGAGTCCAAAATGTTATAAACACTTGTTTCCGTTCAAAGGCCATGTCAAACATCTGTTATGCCTTTTGAGCAACTATTTTGGAGGAGAGAGAAAAAGAGTCAATTAATACTTTCTTCCTATATTAAAAGCCATAAAAAGAAAAAGAAGACTTCTTGTCCAAGGTCTTTATTCCATATACATATTTTCAAATTCCAAGTATTCTCTCTTTGTATTTTATTTCTTTTACACATTTCCAAAATAGGGGAGAGAAAAGGAAAAAAAAACAGTGCTCTCCAATTTTGAATTAATTGCAATTCATAATAAATAGATGAAAGAGGAAATATACTTTGGATCTCATTTTAATTTCCTACTTTCATCATATTTTAAGAAAATTTAATTTTATGCTTTTTTTACATTAATACCCTCAATTATTCATATTTTAAGAAAATTTAACTTTATGGTCTTTTACATTAAGACCCTCAACTATTTCTATTTTAGAAAAACTACATTATTAGACTTAAATTAGGCTAGAAATTTTGGGATGTTACAATATGTGTGGCTATGGGGGTGTGTGAGATTATACATAATTGTTTATTTTACTATTGCATATACTTATATAAACTAGATATGTGTGCTTTAATTTGGAGAATACAATCTAATATAACTTTTATTAATATAATATCTTATACCTACTAAATGTGAGTGTCAAAATATACACCCATTACATGAAAATATAAAGTTTTATATATAATATAAATAAATGAGTATATGGGTGTACATGGTATGAGTACATACATAACCATAATCTTAAGTAGTGAGATGCAGATAGGAAGGTATAAGGGTAAGCAGTTATATGGTTATAAAAATTTGTACCCATGATAGATTTAAAGGGTATGAGTTTGGGGACCAAATTCATTGTTATACATCTATGTGATGGACCCTGTGACGAGCAGATCTTGTATGTGATTTCTGCCAATGTTGAATGTTTACATCCTTCCACTTTGAAGAATATATAGTAGGATACGGCTGCAACGGTGAACCAGGAACAAGGAAGTAGAACCCATGAGTTTGAGGGTATGAGGACATACCCATGTCCATTTACAACCCTTGACATGGCTATGGTGGATTTTATACTTTTATATTCAAAAGCAAAAGATGTGTAGATAAATGCAAATTGCATAGAACATTGAAGATTTTAGTCCTTGTTTTTGGTCATGATAGTGAAGGATTCTCTATGTTCAGTTCTCCACCTCATGTGAAATATGAGAAGATTCTAATGCAGTTATGACGTCTCCCATAAAGGATAAGTTCTCCGTTTCTAGAATAGTGTTTGGATGACGTTTGTTGACATACATAATGTACAACAAACTAAGGACATAGCCAACTAACTCTAAAAATTACTAGCAATTATAATGTCAGGTAGATGAGAAATAGCTAGGCATAAATTAAATCTAAATATGTTGAATAAGATACTAACCAATATGTAATTAGTTTTTTTTCTTCGAAAAATGCCCACTATAGTTTGCAAAAATTTGCATATCCGTATTTCTCTCTCATCTCATGATTTTTTATTATCTCATTTGGTTTACAAAATTTCAAATAGGATAAGAGTTTGATCCTATTAATATTGTCAGTTTTGTGTTTGTTTGACAAAATAAGCATCTGGCTTACAATCCTGACGTGATAAAAGTCCCTACCACCTGGGACTTTTGAGTCATGCACCCCTACAAGGTACTACCACAGTATTGCATGTCTGTGACTCCTTGCCCTCACCCTGACTTCAGACTCATGATCTTCTACCCTGCTTTCATCTTCCACTTCCATCCTCTCCCGGTCCAACTTTCATCTTCTACTTCTACATGCCTTCGCCTTCTACTGAACTAGCTAAAAGCATGTTCTAAGCACATGAGTAACAATTGAATTAGCACAATAAAATATCTAACGTATACTATTATACATGATAAACATGTTTGATGATTATTCATATTAAATTGAAAATTTGATCTTTTCTATGGGTTCATTATTAGTAATAATGATAATTACACTTGTTAAAAGAGAATAACTCGATTAATATTCAATTGACTACCTTTGATATGGATAAAAAAAATCAAAAATCAGAATGCAAATTACAAAGATATTGGCAAACCTATTAAGGAGAGAGTAGCTGAATTAAAATCCAATTGACTCGTTCTAATCTATGAGCACATAAACATGCTGAATTGATTAGCATACAAATAGGTTGGATTGATTGACATACATACATGTTGCTAGAACACAATGAATAGACCAATGAGCACATATACATACTAATGGAGCACATACAAATGCATTCGGTTAGTTGACCAGTTGACTCCCTTCAACTTGTAGCACATCATTACCAAACTCTTAACCAAAACTATTTTTCTCGTTTGACTCAGAATGACCATTGCATTAGCATGCATTAAATCTATTTGAAATATACTAAGAGAAAGCATCTTGATTAAAAACCAACTGACTCCCTCGAACCTGTAAGCACACATATAGATTAAACCAATAAATACTGAGACGGAATGTTAAACACACAGATAGACTAAGCTAATTAGCACTGAGATAAACTGATTGAACATACAAATAAACTGGATCAATGAGCACAAATAATTTACTAAAATTCCCTTTGAAGAAATTAATGATTTCAAACACAGAATTATACTAGAATGATTAGTATGTAGAGTACTATATATATAATAATAATAATAAAAAAAATAAAAAATGGCAAACACGTAACAGAGTTGAAAAATGAAAAACAAAAACAAAAGGGGAAATCAAGACACTTCTAACCCAACTTTGTTTATAAGTATATAGAAATAAATCTGGATAAATATTTCATGCAATTTTAAAAAAAAATGAAGTAATCATGTAGTGGATAAGCATGATATGAAACAAATATAAAATATAAAATGAAATGAAAAAAAATCAAACAACCAGCCACCTAGGTGTGATGAGATTAAAAATATACAAAAATAGATTTTGGATCAATATTACATTCAATTTAAAATGAAAGACGAAAATGAAAAGCAAAGAAATAACGTAGAGGATAAACATGATATGAAATGAATCTAAAATATAAAAAAATGAAAAGAAAAGAAAACAACCAACCACCTAGGTACGATGAGCAGGTAGAGAGAGAGCTCAAGCTCTCTATAAAACATACTAAGAGAAAGCATCTTGATTAAAAGCCAACTGACTCCCTCGAACATGTAAGTATATAGATTAAACCAACAAATACTGAGACAAAATGTTTAAACACATAGACAGACATACCTAATTAGTACTGAGATAAACTCATTAAGCACATATATAAACTGGATTAATGAGCACAAATAATTTACTAAAATTCCCTTTGAAGAAATCGATGATATCAAACACATAAATAGACTGGAATAATTACTATGCAGAGAACTATATATATATTATTTAGGCTCTGATTGTTTTCATGTAAGTGGTCTGGAAAATAGGTGAAGTGGAGTTCTGGATTTAGATTTAAGAGATTGGTTCTACAAAAATATGGAAATTGAGTTCTTGACCTTTTCCCGAACTTCCCAAGATATAAATAGTGTTAGGAAACTGACTTCCACCTAAAATTTATTTGAAAATGAGTTTCACTCGAGCTGTTGGCGGCGGCGTGATGCATTTTCTTCTAGTTCCCATGACTAACACATTTATCTCACCATCGTTTCTTCTTGTTGGCAAAGCAGAGTAGTGCTTGATACCATCTGTTTCATGCTCTTTCGTATGACACCGACTGACTTTCCACTCATCTAGTACTGATCGACTTTCTGCTAATCGTCTGCAATGCTTGGTTCTCAATAACAACCAACGGTCCTTGTCAATCTACTTATAAAAATGTTTCTCCCTAATTAGGGAAAGATAGGTAGAGATCCTAGTACCACACAGGACAATTGGTTGAATTGTTTCTATAAGGTGGAACCATGGATCTATAGTTTTTGTCATTATTTTTTTGCACCGTTATTCTATTTAAATTAATCTCAATAATAATAAGATATATGTCAGCCTTTGACTACACAATGTTATAAACGGACAATCTGCAGCTGAATGTTACAGATAATATAGGTCATATTACTATTGTCATTATGTATTTTGTAATGATGTTTGCATTGACGTATGTTATACTTGTGCATATAAAAGAACGAAAATACATCATTGTTTCAAGCATATGGATGCAGGATGATAAAGATCAATGAATCTAAAAAAAGACTATTGCTGGATAATAAAGAACATTTTACCAAAACTCATCGTACTAAAACTATTTTTCTAATAAAAAGTTAGTTTTCAAACCAATCACCGGAATACAAATTCCAGGAACCGAACTCAATTTCCAAGGAAATGAGTTTTGAGAAAACTCAAATTACGAAGAACCAATCAGAGCCCTAGTAATCGTTCAGATTCTATCAACGAGTGGCGTTGCATTCTCTCTTATTTCTGCTACTGTATCAATATGCATATTTGTATACTACTTTTATAAGAGAATTTTTATTAATATGATTAGAAAAATATCACTTTCTAATTTCTCAAAAGTTCTAGCCAATTAAAAGTCCAACATTTGAATGCACTTTTCTTTTGTTTAAATTTTTTAATAAAACATTCTTCGCAATAATGGGAAAATAGAAAATGAAATATTTGGTCTCCTTTGTTCCCTTTACTTTCATGTTAGCAAAAAAGCAAACCTTTTTCCACCACTATCATTCTCCTTCCACACATTGATTGTACATATTATGTCAAACAACCTCATAGAACAAAATAGTAAGATTTTTACACATGCTTAAAATTTGTCTAGGTCATTCTTCGAATATAGTTTTTTATACAGGACAAGTTTATAAATGGTGACTGACAATAATATGTATATAATAGAAAATTATTTTTTTTCAAATTGGTTCAATGAAGCGATAATCTTTGAGTTTTAATAGTCTATACCTTAAAACATACATTGCGGATCTTCATGTATATCACTCAATTTTTTATTCTTGCAACAATATCAAGTTCATACAATAGATGGCCAACAAAAGATATTGTAGTTGATGAACACAATGAAGAGGCATGAGTTCAAACCATACATACAAGTATTTCTTGATTTACTATCATCTTGGTGTTTGACTTTTGCTACAGGCTATGAGGTAAGTGGGGGAGAAATCTCTCTCTTAATCCCATAACTACAATAAATAACTAAGTGGAAACTAAAAAGTTCTTTTTTGGTTAATTTGAGGGATTTTTATTCATCATATCCCCCCGTAGGTGAGGATCAAAAGGGAATACAAACAATAGCCTCCAATCTCTAAAAAAAATTGATAGGCTAGATGTAACTCAAGACCAACCTAATCCCTATGAATTGTAAGGTAAAACCAAAAATCGCTTAGGATCTCCGTGGTAAATGTGTGTATCTATGCACAGAAGGAACTAAGAGTGTAACTATAAAAAAGGGATACTAGAGCCACTTAACTTCCAAGTTAGATATGAGATACCAAAATCTTCCATCCTATAAACTCCTCTTGCCGAAGGTGGCAACCTAGGTAGAGAAATAAAACTATATGGTTCATCTAACCCTACTCCATATTCATCAAATCTGATCGAGAGTCTGTTGGCCTCATTGTGAATCAAGCTACTCTTCCACCCAAAATTAGCCAACTTAAGTCTAGATGAAACTAGTCAAGTATTATATCTCAAGGGAAGCCTAGAAGTTCCATCTAGAAACTTTAAAAGCACTTGGTTATTGCATTCAACCTAAACTCGTGAAAGTCGCATACTAATGCAATGATCTGAGCCTACCTCTAAGGTTTTCAGGTAACAATCTGAGGAAGGTCCCATGAAACCCACCACAATATGCCCTCGGTGATCTCGGACCGCACCCCCGTAAGCCCGATCCTTCAACACGTGATTACCCTATTTCTTCCTCCAATAAACTCCTCCAATATTAAGCTTAACGCTAGAAGATGGGGTTTTAACCAAATTGACTTCTAACCCTCTATATCTCCTAATAAGAATGTCTTTAAGAATTCACACCTCTACTCTAACCAGTGCAACACTCTGGGAATCCCCCACCTTGCTCAAAAGAAGGCTTTTAAAACTTGACCTACAAAAGAGACCGATCATCTTCCATATCCCTTTAATAGACATCTTGGTTTTATCATATCTACTAGCACATCTAGATACCCATACACACCCAAAGCACTATGAGAGGTGTGGATGCTCTCAAAATTCCTAGCCACGTATGTTTAGATGTGACACTCCCACTCATGCATATGACTATAGATATGGAAGAACCTCTTGGTATGAGATTCCCCGCTTGCAGGGATTCCGATCTAGCCCAAATTGTCCTAGCGATCTAACTCTCTCTATAAATGTGGTCAACTATCTCCATGTGCCCTTCTATGAAATATTCACATCTAGATGCCAGATGGATGTTGCAAGCCCTAATGCGGTCATCTGTTGGTACCGCATTGTTCAAAATTTTCCAAGCAAAAGTGCTAACTTTAAGACGTAGTAGGTGTTGACTCAAGGTCTAAATTGACTAAAACTTTATTTTGATGATGACTAACCATTAAACTTATTTGTATCTAAATGCTTTCACTTGAGGGATTTCATATTAGGTATAGACACACTCCAAATGCCCTAACTTATGCATCCCAGCTTGAAGGTGCAAGTGCACTTTTATGGAATATGATGTAAATCCATTAGAATCATGTTGTAAATCACTTATAATTATTGTATGACTTGTAATATAACTTGGAAAAAATTAAGAGCACTTAAATAGAATATTTAAGCACTTTAATGACATTTTTCAAAATTGATTACAAGTTTTTTTCATTCGAGTTACAAACTCAATCGATCCCTTGATGGATTTTGAAAATGCCCAAGTTTGGTTGAGTTACAAACTCGACCGATCGCATTGTACTTAAAGTACAGAAAAATTATTTCTAGCTATTGGAGTGTTGCAAAACTCGAAAAAATATCCATTGCAACATCCCAAATGGCCAATATTCATTCTGAAGTGTTTCTACTGGCTAGTAGGTGTCCTCAACTATATATAGGATCCCTTGAGATTCATCCCATGGTTAGCCATGCACTATGAAGGTCCCTATTCAATAGTTGAGTGCATCCTACAGCCTACTCTCTCTCTCTAAACTTAATCACTTGCTGCATCCATTAGAGTGAGTAGGAGATTTGTAAGAGAGTTAGTCCTACATGTATATCTCATGAGGATCTCACTTCCTCCACCTCCTAATCTCTAATTTCTACCATGAAGATGAAGATGAAGATGAAGGTTCTCTCTATTGTCTAAGAGAGGTGAAGAAGTTAAAGGCTAAGGACTTGGTGCAAGAGGTGGGTAAGCCCTTGGTGAAGGCAGAATACTCCTTGTTCAAGTGGATAAGTCTGTGGTGAGAGCTACTCATTAGAGAAGGTGAATTCTAAAGGTGGAAGATCCAAGAAGAGTGGGTTATTCCTCAAAGGCTAAAGACTTTTGTAAAAGTGGGTAAGTCCTTAGTGAAGGTAGAAGACTCATTGCAAAGTGGTAAGTCCTTGAAGAGGTAGAGTACTCTTGGTTGGATAGGTAAGTCCTTTGGTAGGTTGTAGGCTCCCTTTCCCTCAAAGGGAATGTTGGGTATCCTTAACCTAGAAAAGGAAGGTCATATGTTGTAACTCTTATAAGTGAATATAAGGAGTAGATATAATTAAAAAATCCTATAGGTTGACCTCTCTAGGTAGTGGACTGACAATCTCCTAGTTTGGAGATTGGAACCACTCTACATAGCTTGTGTTCTTATGTTTGCTCAATTGTTCTCATCCTCACTATGTATGTTTAGTTTCATTACAAATTCCTAATTAGCAACCTTATCTTGTGATATATCTTGAATGTATAATGTATTTTGTTAAGTGCATTTTATCTTTTTTCACCCCCTCCAGAGCATATTGCCCATCCTAGAATCCAACAAGTGATATCAGAGTGGGTCTTCTCCAAGCAGACTTACACAAGTAGGAGAAGATGGGCGATTATCAAAGTGGGAGGTACCTCGTCAATATTTCAATATTTGATGGGAGCAATTTCCTCTATTGGAAAAGAAGGCTACAATTCTACATCCTAGGATTAAGTCTTGAGCTATGGCAAATGATGGAACGTCCATACAGGCTACCAGAGACAAAGATAGAAGAATGGAATGAGCCTACTTTGAAGAAAGCAACCTTGAATGCAAGAGCCATCAACATTAACTATGCCTCCATGTCCCCCACCGAGTTCAACCGGATTTCCTCTTGTGTGACTGCCTATGAGGTATGAAGAACGATATGCATCACTTATGAAGGGACAAAGCAAGTGAAGGAAAGAAAAGTCTACATGCTCAAAGGACTTCTTGAAAACTTCAAGATGGTAAAGAAGGAAAGGATAGCCAAGATCTACTCAAGGGGCTCAACACCATTATAAATGGCCTTGCCGTTCTTGGTCATCCTATGTATAGAGGAGAGATCAACTCAAAGATCCTTAGAAATTTTCCCTAAAGGTGGGAATCTAAGGTGACTTCCATTGAAGAAGTAAAGTCTCTTGGTGATATTCCTATTAAAGAGATCATAGGAAAGCTACAAGCCCATGAAGCCACTCTTAAATAGAAAGAGGAAGAAGATAGAGAAGAGGAGAAACAACTCAAGAGATTGAAGAAGGCTGAAATCAAAGCCCAAATCGAAGCTATTTTTGGTCAAGATTCTCCATCCTCTCATGTTTAAGATGTCATGTACTCCAAGGGTAGACTCTACAAAGGCAAGTCATCCTCCTTCACCTGGTGTTTCAAGTGTGGAAAGAAGGGTCACTTCAAGGAAGATTATCCACAAGGCAAAAAGACCCATCCTCATAAGAGAAGAGAAGAGAAGTACAAAAAGAAGGAGATATGGCACAATAGCTCAAGTGACTCCTCCAACTGAAGCTCAAGTGACTCCTCCAACTGAAGCTAAAGTGACTCCTCCAACTCAGGCTCAAATGAACAATCAAGTGGAGGATCTAGTTCAAGATCTAGTGATCAAGGAGAATGTCATTTTGCTCTTATGGCATCAACAAGTGAAGGCTCAAATGAGGTAAATCTAAACTCTTTAGATAAATAATCTTTAATTGCTATTAGTAATGCTACTCATGCCTCTCCGGAGTCTTCTAAAAAGAAAAAGAAAAAGCTTGCTAGAATTGTTGATAATTTCCATGTAGAAATAGATGATCTTGAACATGCTAATATTTGCTTGCTATACGAAAATAATGCCAATCTTAGTCAAAATAGACTCTCTTAAACTTGAAAATGCTAGTTTGCTAGATAATATTAGATTTTTAGAAGATCAACCTCTTATGCATTATGCTAATGAAGAACATAGTAAAATTGTGAATTCTCTCATTATTTATATTGATGTTCTTAAAAATAAAAGTTAGGACAAATATTTTGTTTTGTAGGGATTAGAATTTGAAAATGGTGTTTATCTTTATAGATTGCTTTGCTTGAAAAAGAAAATGCTTCTTTGCTATACTTTTTCTAGTTCTACTAGTAGAGAGAATAATGTTGTTGATCTTCATGTTGATAAAGATTCTTGTATGAATAATGCTCTTTGCCTAGAAAATGATCTTTTTCACGCTAGAGATAATATAAATAAATTGTCTTCCACTATTGCTTATCTTATGCAAGATCATCATAGTTTGAGATCTTCTATGCAAAGATTCATAGAAGATAAAAGGAATCTCAATCAAATTCTAGATCATACTACCGAACAAATGGGTATAGATGGTATTGGATTTGATAGCTGCCAAAGGAACAACAAAGACAAAGGACCTTCAATTTTCAATGAAGAAACCTCTAGTTCCAATGCTACGAGATCATGTAACCATTGTAATGAAATTGGTCATTATTATACTTATTGCCCTTTTAGGAAAGCATCCAAGATTAATAGGACTTGGGCTGCTAAGCTAACCCTTCCAGACCCAAAAATATGATTGGGCATGATTTCATCTTTCTTCTTGTAGGTCACTTGTTAATGGATTGACTTGAGCTATTAATTTGTGAATTGACTTATCCACATGATAGAAGAAAGGTGAGATGTATATGGGGTGACAACAAGTGGAAAAGTAATGGTAAGAATAGAGATAAGCTTTTTCTTGCTCATATCCAATCATAATGTGTTTTATGCTAAGTTAGTATGCACTATGCATATGGTTCTTGAGTCAAAAGTGGTATATTGTGGCTCCCATCACACTCTTGCTAAAAAAAATCGGATGCTTTCATAGTGCATTATTGACCTACTTCTACATGTTTGGATATCAACTATATTTTTATCATGCCTCTATATATGTTTTTGTAATTTATATATCTTTTTTACCATACTTGTTAAGGCTGCCGACCAGTCGGTGACTAGTTGACTGGTCGTTGGGAGGGGTACCGACTAGCCAACTGCCTAAATTGGGTTGCGGCTTGTCACTCGCGCAGACCGACTGGTCGACTAGTCAGCTGTCTATCCTGACTGGTCGGCCCAATACCCGACTAGGCGGCCGCTTAGTCACATATGGGCTTTTAGTTTTTTTTCTTCGTTTTTTTCATGTTTGACTATTTTTGGTTTTTACCATGATTTGATTTGAATATCAATTTCATTCGCACTGCACTAGTTTATCATATACCTCTATTTATAGTTACAACAGTTTAGCAAGTACTCAAAGTTAGAATTTAACAATGGTATGTCCCTCTTCTATTTCTAATTATACTTGTTGAACACAAATACATTAAAGCATCTTCATTGCATATCATTTGTGGTGTCTTATGACATTATTTACCAAATACATGATTATTATATGCTTGGATATATGCTTATGTTAGTAGATTTATATAATGTATTGCATATAACTATATGTACTTGAGTAATATTATGTATATATTATACCTATGACTGGGAGACCGACTAGTCGACTAGTCGCCCACCCAGGAAGGTGACCGACTGGCTGCCTTGACAAGTATGTTTTTGACAACAACAACCTCAATCGAGTTTCTCCTGTTAGAAACTCGATCAACATGCACCAATAAGTGTTGCCAACAGATGTTGTCGGTCGAGTTGCCAAAACATAAAACTCGATCGATAACACTGTGCATAGAATTTACAAATGGCTTTTTGGATAAGAATTTCCCTCTGAACTAGACTTTCTCAATCAATGACCTTGTTCTTTGGCACTCCCTTTGGCACCTTTATATATGTATATTGTCATGCTTTAAATTGTTTATCTTGCATACAACCCTATCTTTCTAATTGCTATTGTTGGTATCACACAAGTGGTATCCCTATATCTTTCAATTACTTATCTTGAGTTGCTATGCAAGTTTTAATGATGATCTCTTTAGATCTCTTGGTTGTGTCTTAGATTGCTTTCGTTATGCTATAACTTGCTACATCTATCTAGTTGTATATCTTATTTTGTTACAACCTTGAGGCTCTTAGTGGTAATCATCATTTGGTAATTATGCATATTTGCTAGTGAGTTATATCCTATCTTGCTTCTAAAACTAATATCTTCTTGTTTAGATATATCTCTACATCTACTCATAGATTACTCTTTAACTTGTGCATATCTTGCTATGATCTAGATCCTACTAGTAGTCCTAACTTGTGATACCATCTACTAGTAGTGTTGGTAAGGTATGCCCAGAGAGACAATCATATGATGATTGACATGGCATATAAAATAAAGGATTTGATTAATACTAATAAAGGCCAGCTTCCAATTCATTATGTTTCGCTCAGTTATGAGATAATGAGGAGACATTATGAATGTCTAAAGAATGACAATACTCAATGACGTATGTCTTCAAGTACGTGATTTGAAGAATGAGATCATATGAATGTTTATAGTATGTACATTCTTATTATGTCCCTAGTCGATTGTTACTATTAAAGGTAGATAGACACCAATAACACATAAGACTGGAGTGTGGTTGGTTGATGACAAAATCTCACTAGTCATGTATGGCATATATCAAACCAAGCACACACATACATGTTAGGGAACAATGTATTGGACAGACCCACCTTGAGAGTGACACATGGAAACCATCATGGTGGTCATAGTCACCTCTCATAGTGAAGGTGATGATTGTCATTCTTAGACCTGAATATACTACACTCATCACATGTCGTTGGGTATACTTTGACAATATCAAACGTAATCCTAAAATATGGGTTGCCATAAAAGTGATGATTGGGTAGCTTTGACACATAGGGAATGATTGTGAGTGATAGAAATGGGATTTGTCCCTCCTACTAGAGTGTGATATCCAGGCCACTTGATAAGCAAGATTGAGAAACGTATGCGCATGCACATGTGAAACAATATATGATATTCAAGTCACAATATCTCAGACAATCTGCTCTTGGTTCAAGAAACATGAGTTGAACATTGAGAGGATGACCATCCATGCCTTGAGTTTACTCTGGATATCAGAGACAATGGAATTATACAATCACTACAACACCTTACACAGATTTTAGGTTGAAGTTGTTCTCCAATTTTCCATTCACTTGGGTAGCATTGATGTGCGACTAGGCACCACTCCTTGCTTGTGATGTCATAAGCTAGTTATGGACATTCACTTCCAACGTGGTATGGGCCCTATAGGGTCACACACATAGGAACTCATCTAGAAGAGAACTTTAATCTTAAATGATGATTGAATTGATTACTAAAGTGTTTAGGTACTCAATTCACACAATAGATCAGCTGATTGCATGTCCATCCAATTATCTCACAGGGTGGGACGACTGTTTGGAGTGTCAAATGATCAGCTCAAATGTTAAGATGGTCGTTTGGATCATCAGCACAATTGGAACTAAATTGGCTAAAGTTCTTCATGAATAAGGCACCAACTGATCGCTCACTAGGTGAACTGATCAACTCGGGTGAGCGAGATGACCAGTTCACTTGGTGAACTGATTGGATCGGTTGAGGTCGAACGAAGGTTCTAGAGACATTCCCGAATTCATTATAAAGGTTACTCATTTTGCTTGTTCAATTTGACCAAGACAATGAATTAATGTGTGTATTAATTAGAAACATTTTTTCCAAGTTCATATGCAAATAGGAAACTGCAAAATGAGCGTCTCGTTGAGTGAGACGATCAGCTCGCACACCATACGACCATTTGGATCACTAGATGACCATTTTGTGGTTTGCAAGTTGTGAAAATTCAAGATATTCCAGTCCCTTCCACTCCGACACAGATCCCAAACAAATTGGGAACCCTGGCCCTAACCCCACCTATAAATAGAGGGGTACTGGAGGTTTTCCAACACACAATTGAGAATCAGTTACTCTAAAAATTGTTGTCCTCTCTAGTTGTGGTAACCAAGAGATCCCAAGCAAGTCCTACCCAACTAGGGAGGTATAGCAAAGGGAGAGAACAATTGAGGATCACTTGGTGGAAGAGAAAGTTGATGACTAGTATGCCAACAGGAGGGACAACTCATTCCTGTCCATTCTAGTTGAATGACATGAGTTCTAGTTGGTCCGTGTAGACTAATCTAGAGGCAGGAGTCCTTTGACTGTTGCTAGGAGGATAAAGTTAGTTTGTAGTATGTGGTGAGACCACAGGAGCCACTGTAGAAGTTGTCATGCCTGATGTTAGTGGTGAAGACCAGGAGCTGCACAACCACCATCCAAGAGCAACTAGAATAAAGTTGCATTGCAACGAGTTGTTGTCGTTGGACTTGCTCCGGGACCAGGTATAAACTCGTTAAACCATCATTCCTATTTCATAGTAGTTGATGTGATCTTGTTGTTATGGGAATACAGATAGATAAAAATTTTATTTTTGTTGCCATACTCTGTGCCTGTATTTCCCAACAAGTAGTTCAAATACATGTAGTTCTAGCCTTGTTCATTTTCTCATCAAGTGGTATTCTACTATATGACATGCTTGTATCTTATTTCATACTCGAGCTTATTCCTTAACTTGCATATCTACTATCTTGAGTTACTGGTTGGCATAGTTTTTACCTTGAAATCTGCTATAATTACATCCAGGGTTGTTCAATGCATGTCTTAACTTGTTTTACATACTATGCTTGGACAAGCCCCTAGTGTTGCTCTTCTACATTGCTTTGTCACTTTAGACATCTCATTTTTCTAATATTTTTGTTTTAGGTCTTCAAAACCCTACCTTTTGAAATGAGAAAGGGAGAGAAGGCATGTATTATGTTAGACAGGGGGAAGGCATGTGTGAGGAGAAAGCATGTATTATGTTAAGGGGAGAAGACATATGTGTAAAATATATATGAGTAGAAGACATAGTTTCTATAAATGTTATGAAAGTTAACCATGCAGGAGAAATAACACCAATTGAGGGAGAGTATGAGAACTCCATAAGCATCAATTGAGGGATAACATATGAACTCAATTCCATTTGAAACCCCTAGGTTTCTCCAAAGGTATGATTTTACTTAAAAGCTTTTAATACATATATGGAATGGTTTGTTATCTTCAAAAAGGGGGAGAATGTTGACTCCAGGTCAATGTTGACTCAAGGTCTAAATTGACTAAATCCTTGTTTTGATGATGAATAACCATTCCACTTATTTGTGTCTAAATGTTTCTACTTGAGTGATTTCATATTAGGTATAGACACACTCCAAATGCCCTAACTTGTGCATTCCCAACCTGCAGAAAAGACAAGTCAAAATCAATGCAAGTTCACTTTTGTGGAATATGACGTAAATCCATTAAAATCATGTTGCAAATCACTAGTAATGATTGTATGACTTGTAACTAAGCTTAGAAAAATAGGAGCACTTAAATCAAATATTTAAGCACTTTGATGACATTTTCCAAAATTTATTACAGGTTGTTTTTCGATCAAGTTACAAACTCGATTGATCCCTTGATGGATTTTGTAAATACGATCGAGTTACAAACTCCACCAATCACATTGTACGAAAAGTGCAGAAAAAAGTGTTTCTAGTTGTTGGAGTGTTGTAAAACTTGAAAAAAATATCTGCTACAACACCCCAAACAGCTAGTATTCGTCTTTAAGTGTTTCTACCGGCTAGTAGACATCCCCAACTATAAATAGGACACCTTGGACTTCATCTCATGGTTAGACTAGCACTATGAAGGTCCTCATTCTATAGTTGAGTGCATCCTATAGCCTCCTCTATCTCTATAAGCTCAATCACTTGATACATCTATTAGAGTGAGTAGGAGATTTGTAAGAGAGCTAGTCCTACATGTATATCTTGCAAGGCTCCTACTCCCTCCACCTCCCAATCTCTCATTTCTACCATGAAGATGAAGATGAAGGTTCTCTCTCTTAGAAAAGAGGGGTGAAGAAGTTTAAGACTGAAGACTTAGTGTAAGAAATGGGTAAGCCCTTGGTGAATGAAGAAGACTCCTTGTTCAAGTGGGTAATTCCTTGGTGAAAGCTTCTCCCCTTGGCAAAGGTGAATTCAAATGTGGAAGATCCAAGAAGATTGGATAATTCCTCAAAGGTTGAAGGCTTGTCTAAGAGTGGGTAAGTCCTTTGTGAAGGCATAAGACTCGTTGCAAAGTGGGTAAGTCCCTAGCGAGGTAGAAGACTCTTGGTTGGATAGGTAAGTCCTTTGATAGGTTGTTGGATCCCTTCCCTTAAAGGGAAAGTTGGGTATCCTTGATCTAGAAAAGGAAGGTCATATGTTGTAACTCTTATAAGTGAATATAAGGAGTAGACATGGTTAATAAATCTTAGAGGTTGACCTATCTAGGTAGTGGACTGACAATCTCCTAATTTGGAGATTGGAACCACTCTACATAGATTGTGTTCTTGTATTTGTTCAATCTCTCGCATCCTTGCTATGTGTGTTTAGTTATACTACAAATTCCTAATTAACAATCTTATCATGTGGTATATCTTGAAGGCCCAATGTATTTTGTTTAGGTGCATTTGAGCTCTATTCACCCCCCCCCCCCCGCCTACTGCATATCGCCCATCCTAGGATCCAACAGTAGGGAGTTCCAAATCCATTTATAGACTTCTAAGTTTCCGCCTACTCTTGCACTCAAAGATTTTTGTGTTGATACAACTGTAAAAAGTATGTTGTCCAATTCAGAAAGTATTTGGTCCATTGATCAATTATAATATTATTTGTCAGAATACTAATACCTTCTTCTGAAATGAGGTTCCTGAGGCTATCAAGATTCCAAGATCCATCACCATTAAGGGTTTCTAGGTGCTAAAATTAGGATCTATCTCCACACGATCTATTTTCCATTATGTTGTATTTTTGTCACCCCACTCCATCCTCCAAAATTGTATATCTCCTCTACCAATACCCCATCTTATGTTTCTCATAACCATAGGAAAGGATTGCCACACTCTCTTCTAATATAAAGATGAATGTCACCCCTTCTTAAGGAACCATGGATGTTTATTACTTAGATCATATGTACCCCTCCTATATTTTTCTCTATAAAAACATGCCCATATAGAGTCTTCTTTTCAGATACTCCATGCCGCTTTCATCAAGAGGCATTTGAATCTCGACTCTCATCTTTGGTATATCCAAAACTCCTTCTTCTATGGGTTTGGTAATCTTATCCCAATTAACCCAATGTCTTCTCTTTGCACCCTCTCTAGATTCCCATAAAAAGTTTGCCATTTTTCTTTCTATAGCTCTGATGCTAGCTATCGGTACATCACATTCTTCTAGGATATGAAGAGGCATGGAAGTGAGGACGGATCTAATCTGAGTGAGTCTCCCAGAAAAAGGATAAGAGTTTTCTGGCCCATGATGTCAGTCTGTGCGTGATTTTATCCACCAAACCCATCATAGTATCTAACCAGCACCCTAC
This sequence comes from Alisma plantago-aquatica, assembly GCA_963693085.1. Lineage (NCBI taxonomy): Eukaryota > Viridiplantae > Streptophyta > Magnoliopsida > Alismatales > Alismataceae > Alisma > Alisma plantago-aquatica. The sequence goes on along the minus strand of OY856412.1, from coordinate 430,792,463 downwards.
CTGGGAAAGAGGAACCCCTAGGTGTTGATGGGATCTAGGGTGCAGTCACAAGCCCATTTTGCTACTATCTCATTATGCTTCTCATACGATCTTGATCCTAACAATATGGTAGATTTTTGTTTATGTACGATTTGCCCATATCCCTGGGAGTAATACCTCATAATCTCTCGCAACTTTAGACTCATGGCCTCATTCAGATTGATAAAAATGATAAAATCATCTGCAAACATGAGGTGTGACAGTGTTGTGCCTCCTTTTTTTGTGAACCTAGTGATATGTCCCGCATTAGCCTTTATGGTGATGTGTCTACCTAGAACTTCTTGTGCTAGGATGAACAATAAGGGTGAAAGGGGGTCCCCTTGTCTAATACCTCTAGATGCTGAGAAGAAGCCAAACATCCTACCATTAAGACCTATTGAAAACCAAGCCCCTTTTACAATATTCATGATGTTAAGGATGACTTTGTTATCAAACCTGTTTTGTTGAGGATTGTCCTCAGAAATTCCTATCCCACTTGCCTCTCCCCTAAATATTTATCTCATGATTTCATTAGCTAGTCTAATGTTATCCCCCCATATCTCCATCCTTAATGAAGGCAGTTTGTTCAAAGGATATAATCTTATACATGAGAGGGGCTATTCTAGATAAAATAACCTTATAGGCTAATCTAAGAACCACATTACCTACACTTATAGGCCTAAAGTCGAAGACTCTCTCAGGGTTATCTATTTTGGGGATGAGGATCAAGCATATGCATCTCAAGCTTCTATGTATCTCCTTTCCATTCATACAATGTCTAATGATTTTTTTCACATCCTCCTTAGCCACCCCCTGTAGCTTTGCAGAAAGCTACAGAAAAACCATCTCGACTAGGTGCACTTTCCTCATCCATGTCCAAAAGTGTTTTATAAATCTCTTCCTATGTTATCAGTTCTAGTAGAGTTTAGTATCATGGACATTGACCTTCCTATGTATAAAATTAACAAATTGATCTATCCATGTGTTCTCTACTTTTCTAAAGAGATTAGTGTAGATTTAGATTAACAATTTTCCTACCTCTAGCTCCCCTCCACCCACGTGTTATCATCTCTCCTGAGTTTATTGAGTGTAGAAAGTTTCCTTCGTGCTTTAACATGTGTGTGGAAATTTTTTATGTTCTTATCGCCTTCCCTCATCCATCTTATTCCTGTTTTTTCTTTCTAATAAATCTCCTCCCATTTTAACATTTCTTCTAGCCCCAACATTGCACCATAAAGCTCCACTATAGTCTCTAGATTATCCAAGACATCCCCTAGGATTTGTAAAGTAGTTACCTTTCTTTGAAGCTCAGTTATTTTATCAGAAATGTTTCCTATGACCTCCTTATCCCATATTTTGAGAGCTTTTTAAAGTTTTTTTTTGTTTCTCAAAGAGTCTATAAGACAGGTCTCCCCATGTCTCTAGCTTCAAATGATTACTTATGATGTTCATTACATATGTGTGGTGAAGCCACATCTTCTAAAACCTAAAGCTAGATGGATAACCTGAAACCTCCAGCTTAGATAACAAAAAAGAAGGGGTGTTGATCTGATGACCAAGTCCTCACAAGGTGTTCTTTTGTGATCTTATAAGTATTAGTCGATAATAGGTTTGTGAAACCTCTATCTAAACTACCCTAGATACTAGGAGTACCCTCTTGTTTATCCACCCAAGTAAACCTATTTCCCGTGAAAGGGATCTCCTTAACACATATCCCCTGTATCCATGTATTGAGATCCCTACATGATCTAGGACATGGGTCCTCCCCTCCCATTCATTCTTCGAGAGACCTATATGTATTGAAATATCCAGCTATGATCCATGGTTTATCATCATTCACCTCATATAGGTTGATAAATTCCTTCCAAAGATCCATTCTTTATGTTTTATCGAATGACACAGATAAAAGTAATATTAATGCTAAAGCCTAAGGTCTCACAACTGATCATGACGTGTTTCTTGGACTTAGAAACTAGGATAGGGGATACCATATAATTTTCAAAGACCCAAAATTTTCCACCTAACTCCCCATTCATAGTCACCTTGTCCATGTTTATGATCTGAAGAAAACCCAGAGCCCGACTTGGATTAAGAAAGGGTTCTAGAAGCCTAAAAGAGAAAAGACCCCACTCTTTAGATAAGTTTTCTTTATCTCTCAACCATCCTATCATTTTTTATGCCTCTAGCATTCCAAAAAATGAACTTATCCATTGCATAATTGGAACTCTTAAACAGACCCCAAGAATCTACTCAAGGGGCTCTTAGGTCTGCCACACTGAACCCCCCCTCTGGACTCTCCATGAAGAAGACCTCATCTTCAAGATCTGCCTTAGATGTATGTACCCAAATCCACCTGAACTTTTCCAGAACATGCCATCAACCCTGCGTGAGGACCATGACAAACTAAGGGATAGGTCATTCTTAGACAAACTTGTGTAGCTCCAGGTCCTACTATGTTGCCCCACTTTGAAAGTATCACTAACCCTCTCTGGTAAAGCCTCATCAAAGCCACATTTCTCTCCCCTTAGATAACCACTCCAACACTATGAGGGGTGAAGTCTAACTCATGGGATATCGATTGAGATCCGAGCGGTATAGAACTTCGAGCGAGTGAGAAAACGGATGATATAGCATGCATGCCATTGTTTTGTTTGAATAGGACCTCCTTTGTCTTCCTTGTCTCATTGTTTGTTTGTCCTCCTCCAATGGACATTAGAATCTCGTGAAACCTCTTGTTCTTTCCTTTTGTCACCTGTATGGGTAAGGTGGGTGCCTAGTACTTCATTGGGATGCTTGCCTCCATCACGGGTATCGATTCATCGATGCTTGCTCTATCCATGCCTCTAGTAAGGTTCGTATCCTCGTATGTGACTCTACCTCCATGGATCTGGATGGACTTTGATGATGTGTGATCCCCATAAATGCAAGAATGTGTTGATCATGTTCGACCTGCCTTGAGAATCTCTATAGTTCGCCCCTCAACCATCATCGGTTGTTTGGCTGCATGAGGTCAGTGTAACTCCTACTTGGATGCTCCGTTGGTAACTGGCGCTCCGCTAACATGGGAAGTTGATGACGGGTTAAAAGGGGATGGTTGAGGTTCATTGCTTGGGTTGTCGATGGAGCCATAGGGGGAAGTTGTTCATGGTAGAACCAATCCAATTTAGGCATCGGGCAATGAGGATACCTCGCTTCCTCAGAAAGATAGCCACATGATCTTCAAAGGTTGTGAACTCTTCCTGCTCCAAACCCAGTCTGTACAAATTGTACCAAAATTGGTGCACACAGTACTAGCATTGTTTAAACAAGTTATAACTTGGGATTTAGGCTTTCCACAAGCCACCACTTAGCATCATTCTCTTTCTTGTGATACTAAAACACTTATAACACATTCCACATGTGAAATTTTGCAATATAACCCAATGTATAGGGTTGAAATGCAAATTACCACCTCTAGAGTGTCCCTATTCCGTCTATGTACCTTTTAAAGGAAGAAAATGAAGGAGAACCTATGTTTGAATCACCATTGAGTGATGATACTCTTCGTAATGAAAGACCAAGAATGAGTTGAAGGCAAGAGCCTTATATGTGATGTATCGAGTTGTAGACTTGATATAAGGAGCCATATCGGCCAAGGAGCCATAGTAGGAGCCTCCTATCAGTTTGTTGAGCCTTGGAAAAGGCCATGATGGGTAGAGCACCTGAAGGAGGTGGCCCATGACGAGTTGCAAGTTCCTTACAAAAAGTGTATCAGGTTGCTTATTTAATGACATAAAGATGACATAACTTGCCCAACAAGATAAATAAGGGCCGAGATATTGTCTCTAAGTTATCCTCAAGACTCTTGCATGGAAAGATATACATGTGTGCATGCATGGCCACATGTTATCTAGTAGCATGAGGTGAAGACACCTCTTATATGCTTTATCTCATGAATCCAAGTATATATACTCCATCATTCACCAACTTATGAAAGTGTGCGATCCTCATAACCATATCCCTTGGAGATATCATGCAAAGACCCTTAGGTATCATGCAAAGCAGATCAAGGAGCTAGGAGAGCTTGAGAATCAAGCTTTAGGTAAGGCTTTGGTCATCTTCAACCTTGGTTGAAGTTGGTTATTGGGTTATGAATATTCCTTTCTTTCCTTTTTCACCAAGTGCTAAACTATGGTGATTTCTTGTCTATGGAGGAGTTGTGAACGAGTCTTAGACCTTGGAGAAGTTCATCTTCAACCTTGGGACGTGAAGATTTGGAGCTTGGAGCTTTGAAGTGTTCATAAGATGGGTTATATAACTTGAACCCAATCATGTTATTATTTATCATTTAACTTGTTACACTAAATGATCACTTTCAATTCCGAGTTTTTATTGAATACTTGATGAATCCATGAGTTCTAATAAATACCTAGACCTGTTTCCATGAGCTATAATAGTTAGAACGAAGGTCTAGAGCTTGAAGAAGATGGTATCACTTTATAAAGTGATATCGGGTTCAAACAACCAAACAAGTAGCTCTTACCCGATATGGTGGTATACATGCATCATTTGCACAATATGTTTGAAAAATGATATCCCCTTGCATGATATGGAGTTGTAGCTTATACTTTGAAACACGATATGGTGCTAACCATAAACCTATTGCACGATAGGAAGTCAAGTATAGACTCCATGCACGATACAAGGTTTAATGTATACTTGTAAGCTGATATGAAACCCTAATTTGGGTAACCCGATATGAGTGAGGGTAGCAAGTATTCCTTGCACGATATGATCATGAAATATACCCTAATACATGATACCTTGAAGCACACATCTAGTGCACAATATGAATAATTGAGTAAACACTTATGCAAGATATAAGTCATGGATTCTAAGTGTAAACCGATATGCTTGAAACACCTCAACCCGATATGAAACACAAGATGGGGTTAACCCGACATGGGGATAAAGGATAGCTCATACACGATATAAGCCATGCCATTTGCATGATATGGGATATACCCACTTACTCTTATACACGATACAAGTCTAAGACAACATCTCTTGCACGATAGAGAGAAATAGTAACCACTCTAAATAATATAGAGTTGGATAACCCTAGGTGATTGGTAAGCCGATTCAAGTGGTGAGTGATACCACATGGATGATATGAATGATATCCCTTATTTAATAGGAACGGCACCTACTCCAACTTGGTGAATGATATGAGGTTCAATTCATACTTCATGCACGATATGGTATAATTTACCCAAACTGATGGAAAACCCTAGTTGAGGGATTGAAACCCGATATACCCTACCCTTGGTGTAATCAGTTATAGTATGAGAATTCTATAAGACATCTAGCTTGTCAAGTAATCATAAGATAAGGTTGATCCTTGAAGAAATGAAGGGGTTATGAGTCTAAGGGTCTACCTAACATGGTAACCCGATATGTTACCTGAGATGGATACCCGATATGACAAATCCTAAAGGGAAACCAATATGGTATCTTGGGTATACTACTCAAATGATATATGATGAAGCACATGTTCTATGCCTGATATGGTGCACACCTTGTGCACGGTAAGGTGTCAAGTACATGGATTGTGCATTATATGGCACCAAGCACATAGCTTATACCCGAAATGGGGTCAACCACCTAGCTCATACCCGATACAAAGCTAATTTGACATGATAAGATCTAAGTGATAGTCCATATGATATGGGTACATGATATGTTGATTAGGGGATACACCCTAAAACATGACATGGTGATGTGGTTATACCACATGCCCGAAATGGATACACGACATGAAGTAAAGAATATGGTTTAAAGTATAATATGATAATACACACATCTTGATACCAATATGATAGAGACACTCCAATCATGTGTAATTGATTGAGTGACATATGTTGAATGTGGTGTTAATTAAAAGATGATTGTTAATGATGGACTAATATTCCTCAAAGAGGAGGATTGAACCAAGAATATGATGTAATCAATATCCTAGTAAGGATGAGAGAGAAACACATACTTTGTGTTCATAACCATTCAATGATAAATGATGAGAATATATAAGTATGGTTGCATACTTATGATGTCAATATACGCTCCTAGATGTGTGGAGTAATGAATTAGGGTTTGAATGGATAATATGAATTTGAAACCCTATTCGACTATAAAGGGAAACCCTAACCCTAATAATGGGAAGGTTGTACTTCTCTTATTGAATAAAGCCTTGTGAGGCATGTTAAATACTTATGTGATAAGTATAATGATTATGCGGTCTGATGACCTAAAAGATAATTGTTACCTAGTGAGAGGTAACAAGATGTTTAATGGCCTTGTGAGCCATATGAATAATTGTTACCTAGTGAGAGGTGACAACATGCTTAATGGCCTTGTGAGCCATGTGAATAGTTGTTACCTAGTGAGAGGTGACATGATGTTTAATGGCCTTGTGAGCCATGAGAATAGTTGTTGCCTAGTGAGAGGTGACAAGATGTTCAATACCTGTGTGAATATTGTTGCCTAGTGAGAGGTGACAAGATATTTAATCAAACAAAATACCTTGGTCTGAGGGCCTGGAGGTAATAGTTACCTGTTATAGAGGTAACAATGCTATGTGATGATCTAGGGGTTTGAATACCCAGAATCTGGTAATCACGATGATAATGATGTGAAGGGATGAGGATTCCCAGTAATGTGATAAGGGACTGAGATCCCAAGTACCGAGTATCTAAATGTGTTTTAAAGACTTGAAAAGAACATGATAGATGTATTACAATTTCTTTGTAGCATTTGTTGTGATTAATAATGATAACTTGTTTGATGCTAAAAGAATGTTGTAATGCACTTAATATATCACTATAAACCATAAAACATTGCCTTGACCATAGATCCGTCAGCGTCAGAATTTGCTGAATGGTGAAACGGGTTCCCCATGGCATAACCCGGAATGCATATTTTTTAATATGTGGGGGGCGTAAGTAAGGATGGACCAATATGAGTCGATCCCCTTACAAACTCAAAGTGAATGTCTCAATAGAGCACGGTGAACTGAACTGTGGCTCAGAGTATGGTGCCTATATGACCATGACTCGGAGTATGGTTCCTAAGTGACCATGACTTAGTAATTTCATAACTAGGGATAGTTGTTAGTAGATGTTCCCTAAGAGAGCACAGTTGACGTTGTAGCTCTAAGCGAGGATGCCTTTGTACCCTGGCACAACTATTTTGCAGTTGTCATGAGATGTCCTCCTAAGCCTAAGTGGTCTCGTACAGATCGAGACAAGTGAGGTCATGGCAACCGGCTCTTCCATTAACCTTGTATGGTACCGACTTGTGAGAAGTTTGTGGTCGGTTGGAGATGAACGGAGTATGCTTCATCTCCTCAGGGCATAAGTGTGATTGTAAAATATGTTCAACCATGTAGCATATCTGCTTAAGGATCGAATACGGAAAAACATTGCTTGATGCACAATTCAGTTATACATCTTAGTTGATAGATATTATTTATGTTTCTTTACATTCCTTGCAAAGCATATAAATGATTTATAACTCTACCATGGGTAGATGCAATGTTCTCCTTAAGAAAGGAGATTATCTTATTTTGTTCATACAATGATTAATCCTGCCTGTTAATATAAAAGAACCCCTGCTCAGTTTTATAATGTTGATCTACAATAATAATATGGTCGGTGGAGAGTTATATCTCTCGTTGGGACAATTGTCTCACCCCGTGGGATCCACAATTTTTAGGTGGACAAGCACGAAGCGGTGAAGACCTTTCTGCAAAGGAGAAACAACAACTAGGGCAGCAGTAACAACTCAGATTGAGTGTAGTGCATGTCATGTCTTTTAGATAGATGTCCTATGTGTCGTCTCTATACTCTCAGGTCCTTGGAGTTGGTTCGTAATGATTTTGTGAACAATATGAGATTTTGGCTTGTATGCCTCGAGGTTTTATGTTGCTCCAATATATGTTTTGATAGATCAACTGTTATATGTTGTCCTCTAGATGCGATGAAACAATGTTGTACAATGTAAATCATGATATGTATGAGTTTTGGATATTTCAGTAAGAGTTTTCTAGAAAAGGATCTCCTTGCAAAATGGTTTTAAATTTTAGTGATTTTTGTTAATCCGCTAATTATGTTTATTCCGCTTAATTAGTAACGATTTGTTTGTCAGTTTGATGATTGTCTTAGGTGCAATTCCTATTTTTTAAGGGATATCATTCATATCGTCCATGTGGTATCACTCACCACTTGAATCGGCTTACCCATCCCCAAGGTTTATCCAACTCTATATTGTTTAAAGTGGTTACTATTTCTCTCTATCATGCAAGAGATGTTGTCTTAGACTTGTATCGTGTATAAGAGTAAGTGGGTATCTCCCATATCTTGCATAGGGCATGGCTCATATCGTGTATGAGCTATCCTTTATGCCCATGTCGGGTTAACCCCATCTTGGGTTTCATATCGGGTTGAGGTGTTTCAAGCATATCGGTTTATACTTAGAATCCATCACTTATATCGTGCATAAGTGTTTATATTATGTTCCTTTGACGGTGAATAAACATAACCTCTTCCCTTACTCGGAGACCACTACGATGGTACACTGGAACCTCGCATCACAGAAGGTGCTGAAAACCTTGGCTTCTTGAAGCCAACAAACCTCTGTCCCTGGAACTGAGCAGGCCTCTTCTTAGACGTGGATTCTCTTTTCTCCCTTACTGGTCGTTCAATCCTCTGGACAGATTCCACAAACGTAGCAAACCGCTCATGGTTCTCCAATGCAGAAATAGGTGTGGTCAGCTCAGCACTCAGACCCTTCTCAAAATGTCTGATCTGCTCCTCATCTGTTGCTGCCATGTGAGGACAAAACCTGAACAGATCCATGAACTTGGCCTCATACTCTGTGATGTTCATCGTTCCTTGGCGCAAACTCTCAAACTGACTGATCTTCTCATCCAGATACGTCTTTGGAAAGTATCTGCTGATGAACTCGCGCCGGAAAACTTCCCAACCGATCACCTCACCGGGTCGCTTCTCCTCCTCGATGATCCACCAGTGACTAGCACTACCCTTCAGAAGGTAGACAACATGCTTTACTTTGTCTGCTTCGGGGATGTCAAGGATATGGAAAGCCTTCTCAAGACTTGTCAACCACATATATGCATCCGCTGGATCAGCCGTCCCAGCATAGTCTAAAGCTCCGACTCGGCGAAGCCGCTCAAAGGTCTTCCCAATACCCAATGTTTCACCATGGGGAGCATGTGCTCTCGTGGGAGCCACGGGCAATCTTCCTACCATGAGATTCATCGTAGCCATCATCTACCCCATAAGCTGTTGATAGGCAGGGTGTTCAAGAATGGATGGGTCAGGTTTGGGGACCTCATGCACCTGATCTTCATGTGCCTACCCTAAAGCTCCATCAACTGATGCAGCATCGCTGTTCTCGGCAGCGTGTTCTTCATGGTTTCCAGACATCTTGGCTTTTCTTCTGCTGAAGGCAGAAGATGATCGTAAGAAAATCTGGAAAACTCACAAGAACAGACACAACCTAGTCCTAAATCTTTGTAGACTCAGCGAACCTAGGGCTCTGATACCAAAACTTGTGGCAACACATCCCACCATCACACAGACAGCGAGGCGTTATGTGAAAACATGCGGAAAACACCATAACCACAGATTACCAAAAATACGGGTTAATTAAAACCAATTGCAGAAAGCGGAATAACTGAGAAACTATTACATTCAAGTCCTTGTCCTGCAGGAAAACATGTTATATAAACATTTACAAGCGTTGATACATGTCCACAACTTAGGGGATCAGTTGTCATGTCATCACATGAGTTCATCACCTGTTATATATACACAACGGCCCTCATCCGGCCAGCACCAGGATATACAACCCATCAACAGCTATACATCGTGAAACAATGTCAAAACACCTCCAAGGACCTGAGAGTACAGGGATGACTCTAAGACTCTACTACAAAACGACCAAAACATCAGCATGTTCATCTCTTGCCTTCTACTGCTCATCTTGCTGCTCGGCCGCAACTCCGCGACCACCACCACGTCTAGCTCGAACACCTGTAAACCAGCGGGGTGAGACACACAGTCCCAGCGAGAAATATAACTCCCCGCCAAAACTATAAAACCAAAGGAAGATAAAGCAACAACAACAGATAACTAGTAAAGGTACAACAAGAGCAGACTATATAGCAAAGCTTATTCATACCATCAAGCTTACCATGCTGTACGGAAGGCATATCACCAATTATCTATTTATGGAACATGATTGACAAGACAAGATTTATAAGGTCTTACCACATAAAATGAGGAACGTATAAGCAACTGTAGTTATAACAAGATTAACTACACAGACAAGGCCTCAACCAATGTTCAGTGTTTTGCCTTAAATAGTAAATACTATTCGGCTAGATTACGTATTATTATGCCCTGAGGAAGTGAGTCGTACCGCTCGAATCCAACCGACGGTTGCGAAAATTGGAGTCGGTGCCATACAAGGTCAATGGAAGAGCCGGACTCCACGACCTCCCACCTCGTGGTCAGTGCACGAGTACAACAGAAGCAGGACCGCAGTCTCATGCTTCAGTGGCCTCAGCCATAGGGTCAGCTCCCGCATGCTACCCTCTACCTAGCCCGCCTTGGTATAGGTCTCGGCACTAGTGAAACTGATCCATGGGCCTGTTCACCGTTCTATGATCCATGAACGCATTCATGCTCCCATATCACATATCCTGAGCCATGGGCATGTTCACCATGCTCTATACATATCCTGAGTCTGCAACCGCAGCTGCACTCGAATCCTCACTATTTTAGGCTAGGAGAAACCTTGCATATTCAACAATATGCGCTCCAGGTTAACCCGCAGAAGAACCCGTTTCACCATCACCAGCTCCTGACGATGATGGATCTATGGCCAGGGCAAACTACATGATATGTTCCACTGTAATTAGTTAGTATCTTTTAAGTGGATTGCAAGATTCAGCCAAGTTATATAACATGCAAACTATAACTAGAATAAACAACATGAAACTCAAAATCATGCTTTTACCGTCATCAACATCATCCTGATCCATCATAAGAATCCAACATTACATGTTACCACTTGGCCTCTTGCCAACCATCTAGATCCATCTCAAGGATCATCACATTGCCATGGGATCTCAATCCCTCATCATATAGTGCCACTGCCTCTCAAGGCTTACATCATCACCATGGGATAGCAATCCCAGATTATCATCAAAGGATAGCACCTCATCAAGGCACTTTAGCCAAACTCAGGTCCTCAGACCAAAGCACATCATGCCTGTTATCTCATCATCAAGAGTAACCATCAAAGCAGTGTTACTCAAACATATATATATATATATACCTCATAGCCCCTTACCTGGCTATGCATCTGTGCCTGCATGGTTAGTATGCACAATCATCATTGATTATCAGAAGAGTTATATTATCAACATAGGACAGTACTGATGATTATATACTTTATCATCCATGCCTCAACCTATGACCATAGACATATGTCATATCATCATGCAAAGCTTCTTACATGCTTATCATTTCCTTAGCATTATACATATAATCAAGATGATTATAAACACAGGTACTGTCACGGCAAGATACATAGATATAATCTATTATCACGATTACCATCAATAATGTCAAGGGTTACTATCAAAACCAACGTGATTCATGAACAAGAGCTAGCGTATAGATTTCCATGAGAGATAAGACCCTCACTAGAGGCATCCACTATCCTCACCAAAGGTGGTATCGGGAAGGGTACTCTCCCCTATCACCCAACACATAACCTCACAACGGGTAGCACCTAGGGTGTAACGTGCAACGTAGTGTCGTGCACTTCTAGGTGTAACGTGCAACAAGGTCTGTCGTGCAACTGAGCCCAAGGGGCGTGTCGTGCAAGGTGTAGGTATCGTGCAACTTCCAACATGTGTCGTGCATCACCATGATGCCATGACGCCCAGCACGCAGCTAACCACGGAGCCCCATACCGTCATAGGTGTAGCGGGCACTTGATCCAGGTGTGTTGCGCAACCAACTACTATCAGGCAACTAGGGCATGCAGCTCAGCCAAAGGGTGTATCGTCGGACGGCGCGTCACGCCCAAGGGATATCGGGCAACACACACCCAACAAGGCATAATGCCCAAAGGTGTAACGCGTGCAACAAAGCAAACATAACGCCCATCACAAGGCTAACCACATCTATCAGCCGGCACACAAGGACAGGGTCAAGGGTTGACGCCCACCACAGAACCAGCTAACAAGCTTCCACAACATCAGGGTATGACGAGGTGAAGGTTGTCGGGTAAGGTACTTATCATGGTGTGACGCCTGACACAACAAGGTAAGAACCAGGTGTGTGACGCCCGACACAACACCACATCACAACGTCCAAAGCTCAAGGCCAAAGAGGGATAACAGGCAACACTACCCCAAGGCCATATCGGCCAAGATGCAGCCCGACAGGGTCACCACCAACCTCAAGCACAAGGGCACCAAAACCCTAATGGATCAAGAAGATGACTCACCTCTCAACTATCCAGAGAGAGGGGTCTTGCCAAGCTTCTTAACACCAATCGGGCAACACAAAGAACAACCACAACCAAGGTCCACAATTACCACACAGATCACCTTTCAAGTCCATGGTGAGAGGAGGGTGTTGCTCAAGCCACTTAGAACACAAGCTCACCTCTCAACTCAAGCGAGAGAGGAGTATTGCCCATGTTACTAGAACTCAAGCTCACTCCTCAAGACCTAGGAGAGAAAGGGGTTTTGCTCACCAAGAGATCCTAGAACATAGGTTCGGCCAACAAGGAGCAACTAAGCAAGAAACTAAACCAGCAACATGCATAGCCGATAAGATCATAAGCAACATATAAGAACATGAAAGAAGGTAGTATAGTTAGGGCTAGGAGTTATGTAACCCGCCTTAAGCAAGCTCCAAGCTCCTAGCTCCAAGCACCACCAAGGAAGAAGAGCAAGGCACTCTAGGGTTCGGCCACCACTAGAGGAAGAAGGAGACTCCAGGAAGGATCGACCACCAAGCTTGCAAAGAAAAGGGGATGTATCATGTACTAAGGGGGAGGGAGACTAAGGAACTAAAGGGATCCTTCGCAAGGGAAAGGAAACACATATATAGAAGAGGATGGAGGAGAAACCAAGGTAAGATAAGGCAAGGTGTCGTCCACCTAGGGACACTTGTCCATGGGCAAAGCCACCACTCCAACATGCCCTAAACACATGTCCAAGGCCATTGCCACATGCAAACATCAAGCACCAAGTGTCCACTAGTGGTGACACAAACAAGGTCAAAGAAGGTCAAAGGGTCCATGGGCGACACACACCCACACCACCATGGCTGATACTCTCCCTAGGTCAACACACCACAGGCCAACACCCACCCTGGGTGACACAACTCTGGCCGACACAAGCATGGCCAACACAAGGCTCACTTGCCCGACACAAAGGCCAAACAAGGCAAAGGCAAAGCACCACAAGGCCCAACAAGCTCAACCAAGCCCAAAGGAACTCAAGCAACGAGCCCAAACCTTCCTCTCAACACTAGAGGAAGCAAGGAGAGGGAGGAACACCTCACAAGGTGGCAAACTTGCCCACAAACCCTAAACTTGGGTATATTGCAAGTAGCACCTCCAGCTCTCAACAAAGCACCAACAAACCCTAATTACCACCAAAGGTGATTAGCAAGCAACTAAGCATCAGGGTTAAGCAAAGCAAATAGGATAAACCCTAAATGGAGGTCAGGGTCCTTACAAAATAACCCTCTACAAAGGGATTTCGTCCCCGAAATCCGAAGAGAAAAGTGAGGGATACTTCCTCCTCATCTCTTCCTCAAGCTCCCACATCTCTTCCTCAACACCACGATGATGCCAAAGAACCTTCACAAGAACCAGGTCCTTCCTTTTCAGCTTCTTAACCCTTCTATCAAGGATCATCACATGACCTTCCTCGTAGGTCACATCGTCATCAAGCTCAACTTCGTCTGGTTGTATCACTGTCCCTGTATCCAGATGACTTTTCTTCAGCATACTGACATGGAACACTGGATGTAACCTGTGCAACTCTGGCGGCAGCTCTAACTCATAAGCTACCTTGCCAACTCGTGCCATGACCGGGTATGGTTCCATATATCTGGGTGCTAGCTTACCCTTCCGGCCAAACCTTAACACACCTTTCCACGGTGAGACTTTAAGATACACTTTGTCTCCTACCTGGAACTCCAAAGGTCGTCGACGATTGTCTGCGTAAGACTTCTGCCTGTCATGTGCCACTTTCAACTGTTGCTGTATCACCTTGATCTTTTCTGTTGTCTATTGTACTAACTCAGGACCCAAAAGTTGATATTCACCAGACTCATACCAACACAATGGAGATCTGCACTTCCTGCCATATAAGGCCTCATAAGGAGCCATGTTAATGCTTTGCTGATAACTGTTGTTGTAGGCGAACTCTATCAGGCTGATATGTACGTCCCAACTGTCTAGGAACTGCAAAACACACGCCCGAAGGAGATCCTCCAAATTCTGAATAGTCTTCTCAGAATGTCCATCTGTCTGCGGGTGGAAAGCGGTACTGAACCTCAACTGTGTTCCCAACACTTTGTGCAACTGTTTCGAGAAACGACTCGTGAACTGCGGACCTCTGTCGGAAACTATCATTACTGGCACACCGTGCAATCGCACTATCTCATCCACATATACTCGAGCAAGCTTCTTGGTTGTATACATTGTCTTTACATGTATGAAATGGGCAGACTTCGTCAATCTGTCCACTATCACCCAAATGGAATCATGATTCCTAGTTGTCCTGGGCAGACCAACTACGAAATCCATGGTTATATGATCCCATTTCCACTATGGTATCAGCAGGGGTTGCAATGTACATGGCGGCTTTTGATGCTCAGCCTTGACTTGCTGACATACCGTACATCTAGCCACAAACTCAGCTACATCTTTCTTCAAGCCGGTCCACCAATACAGGCCTTCAGACTATGATACATCTTGGTGACTCCTGGATGCATAGAATACATTGACATGTGCGCTTCTTCGAGCACTAGCTTCCTCAGATCATATGCATCGGGGACCACCATCCTATCATGATAGAAAACTAGTCCATCCTCGAACTCATGGAACCCATCACGCTTTTCGCTGCCAAACTTCGATCTGATCAACTGTACTGTATCATCTATTTGTTGTGCATCTTTGATCTGTTGTCTCAACGTAGGCTTGACTTGCATATGCGCTAAAAGTCCAGCTAACAAAGAAACTTCCATCTACACATTCATCTGTCGCAAGGAAACAAGCATATCCCGTCTATGGCATACCAGGGAACTCAACTGTGCCTTCTTTGTAGAAAGAGAAGAAGACTTTCGGCTAAGCGCATCAGCTACCACATTTGCCTTACCAGGATGATACTCGATGGTGCAGTCGTAATCATTGATTAGCTCCATCCATCAGCGCTGTCGCATATTTAACTCATGCTGTGAAAAGATGTACTTTAGATTCTTATGATCCGTAAAGATCTGACACACTTCGCCGTAAAGATAGTGTCTCCAAATCTTTAACGCATTAACCACTGCTGCCAACTCCAAATCATGATTCAGATAGTTCTCCTCGTATTTCTTAAGATGTCGCGAAGCAAAAGAAACCACATGATCCTCCTGCATCAGCACACAACCTAAACCTTTCTTGGAAGCATCGCAAAAAACAACATAGCCTTTCCCAGGCTCTGGTAGCACTAGTACTGGAGCACTAGTCAGCTTCTTCTTCAAACTCTAGAAAGCTTGCTGGCAACGATCATCCCAGACAAAAGGTACATCCTTTCTAGTCAACTTTGTCATCGACAACGCAATCGCACTGAAGTCCTTGATAAACCTCCTGTAGTAACCTGCTAGACCCAGGAAACTACGAACTTCCGTTGGCGTCTTCGGTTGCTCCCATTCTGCAATGGATTCCACCTTCTTTGGGTCCACTTTGACTCCTTCTGCAGATATCACATGACCCAAGAAAGTCACTTCCTCCAACCAGAACTCACACTTACTAAACTTGGCATACAACTGATGTTGGCGAAGAAGAGTCAAAGCTAGTCGAAGATGTTGCTCATGCTCTTGCCTGTCCTGACTATAGATCAAGATGTCATCTATAAAGACTACAACAAACTGATCTAGAAACGGACAGAACACTCTGTTAATCAAATCCATGAAAGCAGCAGGTGCATTGGTTAGCCCAAACGGCATAACCACAAACTCGAAGTGACCATACCTCATCCTAAAAGCTGACTTTGGTATGTCATCCGCCTTAATCCTCAACTGATGATATCTGGACTGTATATCGATCTTTGAAAACACTGTAGCACCACACAACTGATCGAACAGATCATCTATCCTTGGCAACGGGTACTTGTTCTTGATCGTGACCTTATTCAACTGTCGGTAATCTATACACAACCGCATCGATCCATCCTTCTTCTTAACGAACAACATTGGAGCACCCCAAGGCGACGTACTCGGTCGGATGAAACCTTTTTCCAACAACTCTTGCAACTCCTTCTTAAGCTCTGCCATCTCTACTGGAGCCATCCTATACGGTGTCTGTGCAACTAGTTGTGTTCCTAGAACCAGATTGATCTCGAAATCAATCTCTCGGGGTGGAGGAACATCGGGAAACTCATCAAGAAACACATCCGCAAACTCTCGGACAACCGACACCTCCTCAAGGCTAGGACCTTTCACCTTGGTATCCACAACGGTATCCACCACGTGAGCTAAGAACGCCTCACATCCTTGCTGTAGCAACTTCTCTGCCACCATAGCTGATACTAGACACGTCGGAAAAATCTTCCTATCTCCTTGGAAGATCCACTTCTCTCCGCCATCATCAAACACAGTTTGCTTGGAACCACAGTCTAATACAACCTTATACTTCTCTAATGTATCCATCCCAAGGATCACATCGAAACCACACATATCAAGTGGTATAACATCCACTTGTATACGGTGTTCCAAGAAGGATAAGACATAAGATGGACACTCTTCTCGAAGCATCGAGGAACCATAAAGAGGGGTTTCTAACAACAAGTTATCCTTCTTACAACTAACAGGTAAACGACAGTTTTCAAGCATACTATAGGCGATAAAAGAGTGTGTAGCACCCGGGTCAACCAGAACAGATATAAGGCAAGATGAAGACATATCAGAATGAAATAACTCCATCTGACCTGTCACCACTCGTGAGTTGACTATCGCCTCCGGCTGACTCATAGCATAGAATCGAGCCGTTGCTTGCTCTCCACGTCCTTTCCTTCCTTGAGTAGACGATCCCGCTTGCGACGCTTGACTGCGTCCTCGCCCTCTGCTACTACTGGGCTGCTGTCTATCTGGCCCTCGTTGATTCTGCCTCGGTTGCTGTGTCACTTCAACATCTCTATTCGGGAAGTTGATCCTAAAATGCCCGATCTGTCTACAAAGATGGCATGACCTATCTTCAAAGCGTGGCCTAGATGGCCCTGTCACTGCCACTGAAGCTGTACTATGTGCCTTTGACGGTGAAGAAACATAACCTCTTCCCTTACTCGGATACCACTGCGATGGTATACTGGAACCTCGCATCACAGAAGGTGCTGAAAACCTTGGCTTCTTGAAGCCACCAAACCTCTGTCCCTGGAACTGAGCATGCCTCTTCTTAGACATGGATTCTCTTTTCTCCCTTACTGATCATTCAATCCTCCAGACAGATTTCACAAACGTAGCAAACCGCTCATGGTTCTCCAATGCAGAAACAGGTGTGGTCATCTAAGCACTCAGACCCTTCTCAAAATGTCTGATCCGCTCCTCATCTGTTGCTGCTATGTGAGGACAAAACCTCAACAGATCCATGAACTTGGCCTCATACTCGGTGATGTTCATCGTTCCTTGGCGCAGACTCTCAAACTGACAGATCTTCTCATCCAGATACGTCTTCGGAAAGTATCTGTTGACGAACTCGCGCCGGAAAACTTCCCAACCGATCACCTCACCGGGTCGCTTCTCCTCCTCGATGGTCCACCAGTGACTAACACTACCCTTCAGAAGGTAGACAGTATGCTTTACTTTGTCTGCTTCGGGGATGTTGAGGATCTGGAAAGCCTTCTCAAGACTTGTCAGCCACAGATATGCATCTGTTGGATCAGACGTCCCAACATAGTCCGAAGCTCTGACTCGGTGAAGCCGCTCAAAGGTCTTCCCAATACCCAATGTTTCACCATGGGGAGCCTGTGCTCTCGGCGAAGGCACTGGCAATCTTCCTACCATGAGATTCACGTAGCCATCATCTGCCCCATAAGCTGTTGATAGGCAGGGTGTTCAAGAATGGATGGGTCAGGTTGGGGGACCTCAGGCACCCGATCTTCATGTGCCTGCCCTAAAGCTCCATCAACTGATGCAGCATTGTTGTTCTCGGCAGCGTGTTCTTCATGGTTTCCAGACATCTTGGCTTTTCTTCCGCTGAAGGCAGAAGATGATCGTAAGAAAATCTGGAAAA
This sequence comes from Alisma plantago-aquatica, assembly GCA_963693085.1. Taxonomy (NCBI): domain Eukaryota; kingdom Viridiplantae; phylum Streptophyta; class Magnoliopsida; order Alismatales; family Alismataceae; genus Alisma; species Alisma plantago-aquatica. The sequence continues at coordinate 430,773,857 of OY856412.1, read as the reverse complement.
CTCACAAGAACAGACACAACCTAGTCCTAAATCCATGTAGACTCAGCGAACCTAGGGCTCTGATACCAAAACTTGTGGCAACACATCCCACCATCACACAGACAGCGAGGTGTTACATGAAAACGTGCGGAAAACACCATAACCACAGATTACCAAAAATATGGGTTAATTAAAACCAATTGCAGAAAGCGGAATAACTGAGAAACTATTACATTCAAGTCCTCGTCCTACAAGAAAACATTTTATATAAACATTTATAAGCCTTGATACATGTCCACAGCTTAGGGGATCAGCTGTACTGTCATCACATGAGTTCATCACAAGTTATATATACACAACGACCCTCATTCGGTCAGCAGCAGGATATACAACCCATCAATAGCTATACATCGTGAAACAACGTCAAAACACCTCCAAGGACCTGAGAGTACAAGGATGACTCTAAGACTCTACTACAAAATGACCAAAATAGCAGCATGTCCATCTCTTGCCTTCTACTGCTCATCTTACTGCTCGGCCACAACTCCGCGACCACCACCACGTCTAGCTCGAACACCTATAAACCAGTGGGGTGAGACACACAGTCCCAGTGAGAAACATAACTCCCCGCCAAAACTATAAAACCAAAGGAAGATAAAGAAACAACAACAGATAACTAGTAAAGGTACAACAAGAGCAGTCTATATAGCAAAGCTTATTCATACCATCAAGCTTACCAGGCTGTACGGAAGGCATATCACCAAATATCTCTTTATGGAACATGATTGACAAGACAAGATTTATAAGGTCTTACCACATAACATGAGGAACATATAAGCAATTGCAGTTATAACAAGATTAACTACACAGAGAAGGCCTCAACCAATGTTCCGTGTTTTGCCTTAAATAGTAAATACTATTCGGCTGGATTACGTATTATTATGCCCTGAGGAAGTGAGCCGTACCGCTCGAATCCAACCGACGGCTGTGAAACTCAGAGTCGGTGCCATACAAGGTCAATGGAAGAGTCGGACTCCACGACCTCCCACCTCATGGTCAGTGCACGAGTACAACACAAGCAGGACCGCAGTCTCATGCTTCAGTGGCCTCAGCCATAGGGTCAGCGCCCGCAGGCTACCCTCTGCCTAGCCCACCTTGGTACAGGTCTCGGCGCTAGTGAAACTGAGACATGGGCATGTTCACTGTGCTCTGAGCCATGGACGTATTCATGCTCCCATATCACATATCCTGAGCCATGGGCCTGTTCACCATGCTCTATACATATCCTAAGTCTGCAACCGCAGCTGCACTCGAATCCTCACTATTTTAGGCTAGGAGAAACCTCGCATATTCAATAATATGTGCTCCGGGTTAACCCACAGGAGAACCCGTTTCACCATCACCAGCTCCTGACGATTATGGATCCATGGCCAGGGCAAACTACATGATATGTTCCACTGTAATTAGTTAGTATCTTTTAAGTGGATTGCAAGATTCAGCCAAGTTATATAACATGCAAACTATAACAAGAATAAACAACATGAAACTGAAAATCATGCTTTTACCGTCATCAACATCATCCTGATCCATCACAAGGATCCAACATTACATGTTACCACTTGGCCTCTTGCCAACCATCTAGATCCATCTCAAGGATCATCACATTGCCATGGGATCTCAATCCCTCATCATATAGTGCCACTGCCTCTCAAGGCTTACATCATCACCATGGGATAGCAATCCCAGATTATCATCAGAGGATAGCACCTCATCAAGGCACTTTAGCCAAACTCAGGTCCTTAGACCAAAGCACATCATGCCTGTTATCTCATCATCAAGAGTAACCATCAACGCAGTGTTACTCAAACACACACACACACACACACACATATATATATATATATATATATATATATACCTCATAGCCCCTTACCTGGCTATGCATCCGTGCCTGCATGGTTAGTATGCACAATCATCATGGATTATCAGAAGAGTTATATTATCAACATAGGAGAGTACTGATGATTATATACTTTATCATCCATGCCTCAACCTGTGACCATAGACATATGTCATATCATCATGCAAAGCTTCTTACGTGCTTATCATTTCCTAAGCATTATACATATAATCAAGATGATTATAAACACATGTACTATCATGGCAAGATACATAGATATAATCTACTATCACGATTACCATCAAGCATGTCAAGGGTTACTATCAAAACCAACATGATTCATGAACAAGAGCTAGCGTATAGATTTCCATGAGAGACAAGACCCTCACTAGAGGCGTCCACTATCCTCACCAAAGGTGGTATCAGCATGGTACTCTCCCCTATCGCCCAACACATAACCTCACAACGGTTAGCACCTAGGGTGTAACGTGCAACGCAGTGTCGTGCACTTCTAGGTGTAATGTGCAGCAGGGTCTGTCGTGCAACTGAGCCCAAGGGGCGTGTCGTGCAAGGTGTAGGTATCGTGCAACTTCCAACATGTGTCGTGCATCACCATGATGCCATGACGCCCAGCACGCAGCTAACCACAGAGCCCCATATCGTCATAGGTGTAGCGGGCACTTGATCCAGGTGTGTTGTGCAACCAGCTGCTATTAGGCAACTAGGGCGTGAAGCTCAGCCAAAGGGTGTGTCGTCGGACGGCACGTCACACCCAAGGGATATCGGGTAGCACACACCCAACAAGGCATAATGCCCAAAGGTGTAACGCGTGCAGCAAAGCAAACATAACGCCCATCACAAGGCTAACCACATCTATCGGCCGGCACACAAGGACAGGGTCAAGGGTTGACGCCCACGACAGAACAAGCTAACAAGCTTCCACAACATCAGGGTATGATGAGGTGAAGGTTGTCGGGTAAGGTACTTATCATGGTGTGACGCCCGACACAACAAGGCAGGGACCAGGTCTGTGACGCCCGACACAACACCACATCACAACGTCCAAAGCTCAAGGCCAAAGAGGGATAACGGGAAACACTACCCCAAAGCCATATCGGCCAAGATGCAGCCCGACAGGGTCACCACCAACCTCAAGCACAAGGGCACCAAAACCCTAATGGATCAAGAAGATGACTCACCTCTCAACTATCCAGAGAGAAGGGTCTTTCCAAGCTTCTTAACACCAATCGGGCAACACAAAGAACAACCAAAACCAAGGTCCAAAACTACCACATAGATCACCTTTCAAGTCCATGGTGAGAGGAGGGTGTTGCTCAAGCCACTTAGAACACAAGCTCACCTCTCAACTCAAGCGAGAGAGGAGTATTGCCCATGTTACTAGAACTCAAGCTCACTCCTCAAGACCTAGGAGAGAAAGGGGTGTTGCTCACCAAGAGATCCTATAACATAGGTTCAGCCAACAAGGAGCAACTAAGCAAGAAACTAAACCAGCAACATGCATAGCCGATAAGATCATAAGAAACATATAAGAACATGAAAGAAGGTAGTATAGTTAGGGTTAGGATTTATGTAACCCGCCTTAAGCAAGCTCCAAGCTCCTAGCTCCAAGAACCACCAAGGAAGAAGAGCAAGGCACTCTAGGGTTCGGCCACCACTAGAGGAAGAAGGAGACTCCAAGAAGGATCGGCCACCAAGCTTGCAAAGGAAAGGGGATGTATCGTGCACCAAGGGGGAGGGAGACTAAGGAACTAAAGGGATCCTTAGCAAGGGAAAGGAAACACATATATAGAAGAGGATGGAGGAGAAACCAAGGTAAGATAAGGCAAGGTGTCGCCCACCTAGGGACACTTGTCCATGGGCAAAGCCACCACTCTAACATGCCCTAACACATGTCCAAGGCCATTGCCACATGCAAACATCAAGCACCAAGTGTCCACTAGTGGTGACACAAACAAGGTCAAAGAAGGTCAAAGGGTCCATGGGCGACACACACCCACACCACCATGGCCGATACTCTCCCTAGGTCGACACACCATAGGCCAACACCCACCCTGGGCGACACAACTCTGGCTGACACAAGCATGGCCGACACAAGGCTCACTTGCCTGACACAAAGGCCAAACAAGGCAAAGGCAAAGCACCACAAGGCCCAACAAGCTCAACCAAGCCCAAAGGAACTCAAGCAATGAGCCCAAACCTTCCTCTCAACACTAGAGGAAGAAAGGAGAGGGAGGAACACCTCACAAGGTGGCAAACTTGCCCACAAAACCTAAACTTGGGTATATTGCAAGTAGCACCTCCAGCTCTCAATAAAGCACCAACAAACCCTAATTACCACCAAAGGTGATTAGCAAGCAACTAAGTATCAGGGTTAAGCAAAGAAAATAGGATAAACCCTAAATGGAGGTTAGGGTCCTTACAAACTAACCCTCTACAAAGGGATTTCGTCCCCAAAATCCGAAGAGAAAAGAGAGGGATACTTCCTCCTCATATTTTCCTCAAGCTCCCACGTGGCTTTCTCAACACCACGATGATGCCAAAGAACCTTCACAAGAACAAGGTCCTTCCTTTTCAGCTTCTTAACCCTTCTGTCAAGGATCATCACATGACCCTCCTCGTAGGTCACATCTTCATCAAGCTCAACTTCGTCTGGCTGTATCATTGTCCCTGTATCCGGATGACTTTTCTTCAACATACTGACATGGAACACTGGATGTAACCTGTGCAACTCTGGCGGCAACTCTAACTCATAAGCTACCTTGCCAACTCGTGCCATGACCGGGTATGGTCCCATATATCTGGGTGCTATCTTACCCTTCCGGCCAAACCTTAGCACACCTTTCCACGGCGAGACTTTAAGATACACTTTGTCTCCTACCTGGAACTCTAAAGGTCATCGGCGATTGTCTGCATAAGACTTCTGCCTGTCCTGCGCCGCTTTCAACTGTTGTTGTACCACCTTGATCTTTTCTGTTGTCTGTTGTACTAACTCAAGACCCAAAAGCTGATATTCACCAGACTCATACCAACACAACGGAGATATGCACTTCCTGCCATATAAGGCCTCATAAGGAGCCATGTCAATGCTCCACTGATAACTGTTGTTGTAGGCGAACTCTATCAGGCTGAGATGTACGTCCCAACTGTCTAGGAACTACAAAACACACGCCCGAAGGAGATCCTCCAAAGTCTGAATAGTCTTCTCAGACTGTCCATCTGTCTCCGGGTGGAAAGCGGTACTGAACCTCAACTGCGTTCCCAACGCTTTGTGCAACTATTCCTAGAAATGACTCGTGAACTACGGACCTCTATCGGAAACTATCCTTACTGGCACACCGTGCAACCGCACTATCTCATCCACATATACTCGAGCAAGCTTTTTGGCTGTATACGTTGTCTTTACAGGTATGAAATGGGCAGACTTCGTCAATCTGTCCACTATCACCCAAATGGAATCATGATTCCTAGTTGTCCTGGGCAGACCAACTACGAAATCCATGGTTATATGATCCCATTTCTACTGTGGTATCAGCAGGGGTTGCAACGTACCTGGCGGCTTTTGATGCTCAGCCTTGACTTGCTGACATACCGTACATCTAGCCACAAACTCAGCTACATCTTTCTTCAAGTCGGGCCACCAATACAGGTCCTTCAGACTATGATACATCTTGGTGACTCCTGGATGCATAGCATACATCGACGTGTGCGCTTCTTTGAGTACTAGATTCCTCAGATCATATGCATCGGGGACCACCATCCTATCATGATAGCAAACTAGTCCATCCTCAGACTCATGGAACCCATCACGCTTTTGACTGCCAAACTCCGATCTGATCAACTGTACTGTATCATCTGTTTGCTGTGCATCTTTGATCTGTTGTCTCAACGTAGGCTTGACTTGCATATGCGCTAAAAGTCCAGCTAACAAAGAAACTTCCATCTACACATTCATCTGTCGCAAGGAAACAAGCATATCCCATCTATGGCATACCAGGGAACTCAACTGTGCCTTCTTTGTAGAAAGAGAAGAAGACTTTCGGCTAAGCGCATCAGCTACCACATTTTCCTTACCAGGATGATACTCGATGGTGCAGTCGTAATCATTGATTAGCTCCATCCATCGGTGTTTTCGCATATTTAACTCATGCTGTGAAAAGATGTACTTCAGATTCTTATGATCCGTAAAGATCTAACACACTTCCCCGTAAAGATAGTGTCTCCAAATCTTTAACGCATGAACCACTGTTGCCAACTCCAAATCATGAGTCGGATAGTTCTCCTCGTGTTTCTTAAGCTGTCGTGAAGCAAAAGAAACCACATGATCCTCCTGCATCAGCACACAACCTAAACCTTTCTTGGAAGCATTGCAAAAAACAACATAGCCTTTCCCAGGCTCTGGCAACACTAGTACTGGAGCACTAGTCATCTTCTCCTTCAAACTCTAGAAAGCTTGCTGGAAACGATCATCCCAGACAAAAGGTACATCCTTTCTAGTCAACTTTGTCATCGGCAACCCAATCGCACTGAAGTCCTTGATAAACCTCTTGTAGTAACCTGCTAGACCCAGGAAACTACGAACTTCCGTTGGCGTCTTCGGTTGCTCCCATTCTGCAACGGATTCCACCTTCTTCAGGTCCACTTTGACTCCTTCTGCAGATATCACATGACACAAGAAAGTCACTTCCTCCAACCAGAACTCACACTTACTAAACTTGGCATACAACTGATGTTGGCGAAGAAGAGTCAACGCTAGTCAAAGATGTTGCTCATGCTCTTGCCTGTCCCGACTATAGATCAAGATGTCATCTATAAAGACTACAACAAACTGATCTAGAAACGGACGGAACACTCTGTTCATCAAATCCATGAAAGCAACATGTGTATTGGTTAGCCCAAACAGCATAACCACAAACTCGAAGTGACCATACCTCGTCCTAAAAGCTGACTTTGGTATGTCATCCGCCTTAATCTTCAACTGATGATATCCGGACCGTAGATCGATCTTTGAAAACATTGTAGCACCACCCAACTGATCGAACATATCATCCATCCTCGGCAACGGGTACTTGTTCTTGATCGTGACCTTATTCAACTGTCGGTAATCTATACACAACCGCATTGATCCATCCTTCTTCTTAACGAACAACATTGGAGCACCCCAAGGCAACGTACTCGGTCGGATGAAACCTTTTTCCAACAACTCTTGCAGTGTTTGTGCAACTAGTTGTGTTCCTGGAACCACATTGATCTCAAAATCAATCTCTCGGGGTGGAGGAACACCGGGAAACTCATCAGGAAACACATCCGCAAACTCTCGGACAACTGACACCTCCTCAAGGCTAGGACCTTTCGCCTTGGTATCCACAACGGTATCCACCACGTGAGCTAAGAACGCCTCATATCCTTGCCGTAGCAACTTCTCTGCCACCATAGCTGATACTAGACACGTCGGAAGAATCTTCCTATCTCCTTGGAAGATCCACTTCTCTCCGCCATCATCAAACACAGCTTGCTTGGAACCACAATAAAAAACAACCTTATACTTCTCTAACGTATCCATCCCAAGGATCACATCAAAACCACACATATCAAGTGGTATAAGATCCACTTGTATACGGTGTTCCGAGAAGGATAAGACATAAGATGGACACTCTTCTCGAAGCATCGAGGAACCATCAAGAGGGGTTTCTAACAACAAGTTATCCTTCTTACAACTAACAGGTAAACGACAGTTTTCAAGCATACTATAGGCGATAAAAGAGCGTGTAGCACCCAGGTCAACCAGAACAGATATAAGGCAAGATGAAGACATATCAGAGTGAAATAACTCCATCTGATCTGTCACCACTCGCGGGTTGACTATCGCCTCCGGCTGACTCATAGCATAGAATCGAGCCGTTGCTTGCTGTCCACGTCCTTTGCTTCCTTGAGCAGACGATCCCGCTTGTGATGCTTGACAGCATCCTCGCCCTCTGCTACTACTGGGCTGCTGTCTATCTGGCCCTCATTGATTCTGCCTCGGCTACTGTGTCACTTCAACATCTCTATTCAGGCAGTTGAACCTGAAATGCCCGATCTGTCCACAAAGATGGCATGACCTATCTTCAAACCGTAGCCTAGATGGCCCTGTCACTGCCACTGAAGCTGTACTATGTGCCTTTGACGGTGAAGAAACATAACCTATTCCCTTACTCAGAGACCACTGCGATGGTACACTGAAACCTCGCATCACAGAAGGTGCTGAAAACCTTGGCTTCTTGAAGCCACCAAACCTCTATCTCTGGAACTGAGCAGGCCTCTTCTTAGACATGGATTCTCTTTTTTCCCTTACTGATCGTTCAATCATCCGGACAAATTCCACAAACATAGCAAACCGCTCACGGTTCTCCAATGCAGAAACAGGTGTGGTCAGCTCAGCACTCAGACCCTTCTCAAAACGTCTGATCCGCTCCTCATCTGTTGCTACCATGTGAGGACAAAACCTCAACAGATCCATGAACTTGGCCTCATACTCAGTGATGTTCATCGTTCCTTGGCGTAGACTCTCAAACTGACTGATCTTCTCATCCAGATACATCTTCAGAAAGTATCTGCTGACGAACTCGTGCCGGAAAACTTCCCAACTGATCACCTCACCGAGTCGCTTCTCCTACTCGATGGTCCACCAGTGACCAACACTACCCTTCAGAAGGTAGACAGTGTGCTTTACTTTGTCTGCTTCGGGGATGTCGAGGATCCGGAAAGCCTTCTCAAGACTTGTTAGCCACAAATCTGCATCCGCTGGATCAGCCGTCCCAACATAGTCTGAAGCTCCGACTCGGCGAAGCCGCTTAAAGGTTTCCCAATACCTGATGTTTCACCATGGGGAGCCTGTGCTCTCAGTGGAGGCATTAGCAATCTTCCTACCATGAGATTCATCGTAGTATCATCTGCCCCATAAGCTGTTGATAGGCAGGGTGTTCAAGAATGGCTGGGTTAGGTTGGGGGACCTCAGGCACCCGATATTCATGTGCCTGCCCTAAAGCTCCATCAACTGATGCAACATCGCTGTTCTCAGCAACGTGTTCTTCATGGTTTCCAGACATCTTGGCTTTTCTACCGCTGAAGGCAGAAGATGATCGTAACAAAATCTGGAAAACTCACAAGAACAGACACAACCTAGTCCTAAATCCCTGTAGACTCAGCGAACCTAGAGCTCTGATACCAAAACTTGTGGCAACACATCCCACCATCACACGGACAACGAGGTGTTACGCGAAAACGTGCGGAAAAAGACCATAACCACAGATTACCAAAAACACGGCTTAATTAAAACCAATTGCAGAAAGCAGAATAACTGAGAAACTATTACATTCAAGTCATCGTCCTGTAGGAAAACATGTTATATAAACATTTACAAGCCTTGATACGTGTCCACAACTTAGGGGATCAGCTGTCCTGTCATCACATGAGTTCATCACCTGTTATATATACACAACGGCCCTCATCCGGCCAGCAGCAGGATATACAACCCATCAACAGCTATACATCGTGAAACAACGTCAAAACACCTCCAAGGACCTGAGAGTACAGGGATGACTCTAAGACTCTACTACAAAATGACCAAAATAGCAGCATGTCCATCTCTTGCCTTCTACTGCTCGTCTTGCTACTCTGCCACAACTCTGCGACCACCACCATGTCTAGCTCGAACACCTGTAAACCAGCGGGGTGAGACACACAGTCCCAATGAGAAACATAACTCCCCGCCAAAACTATAAAACCAAAGGAAGATAAAGCAACAACAACAGATAACTAGTAAAGGTACAACAAGAGCAGTCTATATAGCAAAGCTTATTCATACCATCAAGCTTACCAGGCTGTACGGAAGGCATATCACCAATTATCTCTTTATGGAACATGATTGACAGGACAAGATTTATAAGGTCTTACCACATAACATGAGGAACGTATAAGAAAGTGTAGGTATAACAAGATTAACTACACAGACAAGGCCTCAACCAATGTTCCGTGTTTTGCCTTAAACAGTAAATACTATTCGGCTGGATTACGTATTATTATGCCCTGAGGAAGTGAGCCGTACCGCTCGAATCCAACCGACGGCTGCAAAACCCGGAGCCGGTGCCATACAAGTTCAATGGAAGAGCCGGACTCCACGACCTATCACCTCGTGGTCAGTGCACGAGTACAACACAAGCAGGACCACAGTCTCATGCTTCAGTGGCCTCGGCCACAGGGTCAGCTCCCGCAGGCTACCCTCTGCCTAGCCCGTCTTGGTACAGGTCTCGGCGCTAGTGAAACTGAGCCACAGGCATGTTCACCGTGCTCTGAGCCATGAACGCATTCATGCTCCCATATCACATATCCTGAGCCATGGGCCTGTTCACCATGCTCTATACATATCCTGAGTCTGCAACCGCAGCTGCACTCGAATCCTCACTATTTTAGGCTAGGAGAAACCTCACATATTCAACAATATGCGCTCCGGGTTAACCCGCAGGAGAACCCGTTTCACCATCACCAGCTTCTGACGATGATGGATCTACGGCCAGGGCAAACTACATGATATGTTCCATTGTAATTAGTTAGTATATTTTAAGTGGATTGCAAGATTCAGCCAAGTTATATAACATGCAAACTATAACAAGAATAAACAACATGAAACTCAAAATCATGCTTTTACCGTAATCAACATCATCTTGATCCATCATAAGGATCCAAAATTACATGTTACCACTTGGCCTCTTGCCAACCATCTAGATCCATCTCAAGGATCATCACATTGCCATGGGATCTCAATCCCTCATCATATAGTGCCACTGCCTCACAAGGCTTACATCATCACCATGGGATAGCAATCCCAGATTATCATCAGAGGATAGCACCTCATCAAGGCACTTTAGCCAAACTCAGGTCCTCAGACCAAAGCACATCATGCATGTTATCTCATCATCAAGAGTAACCATCAAAGCAGTGTTACTCAAACATATATATATATATATATATATATATATATATATATATATATATATATATATATATATATATATATATATATATATATATACCTCATAGCCCCTTACCTGGCTATGCTTCCGTGCCTGCATGGTTAGTATGCACAATCATCATGGATTATCAGAAGAGTTATATTATCAACATAGGACAGTACTGATGATTATATACTTTATCATCCATGCCTCAACCTATGACCGTAGACATATGTCATATCATCATGCATAGCTTCTTACGAGCTTATCATTTCCTCAACATTATACATATAATCAAGATGATTATAAACACAGGTACTATCATGGCAAGATACATATATGTAATCTACTATCACGATTACCATCAAGCATGTCAAGGGTTACTATCAAAACCAACATGATTCATGAACAAGAGCTAGCGTATAGATTTCCATGAGAGACAAGACCCTCACTAGAGGCGTCCACTATCCTCACCAAAGGTGGTATCGAGCAGGGTACTCTCCCCTATCACCCAACACATAACCTCACAACGGGTAGCACCTAGGGTGTAACGTGCAACGCAGTGTCGTGCACTTCTAGGTGTAACGTGCAACATGGTCTGTCGTGCAACTGAGCCCAAGGGGCGTGTCGTGCAAGGTGTAGGTATCGTGCAACTTCCAGCATGTGTCGTGCACCACCATGATGCCATGACGCCCAGCACACAGCTAACCACGGAGCCCCATATCGTCATAGGTGTAGCGGGCACTTGATCCAGGTGTGTTGCGCAACTAGCTGCTATCGAGCAACTAGGGCGTGCAGCTCAGCCAAAGCGTGTATCGTGCGATGACGCGTCACACCCAAGGGATATCAGGCAACACACACCCAACAAGGCATAATGCCCAAAGGTGTAACACGTGCAACAAAGCAAACATAACGCCCATCACAAGGCTAACCACATCTATCGGCCGGCACACAAGGACAAGGTCAAGGGTTGACGCCCACCACAGAACCAGCTAACAAGCTTCCACAACATCAGGGTATGATGAGGTGAAGGTTGTCGGGTAAGGTACTTATCATGGTGTGACGCCCGACACAACAAGGCAGGAACCAGGTGTGTGACGCCCGACACAACACCACATCACAACGTCCAAAGCTCTAGGCCAAAGAGGGATAACGGGCAACACTACCCCAAGGCCATATCGGCCAAGATGCAGCCCGACAGGGTCACCACCAACCTCAAGCACAATGCACCAAAACCCTAATGGATCAAGAAGATGACTCACCTCTCAACTATCCAGAGAGAGGGGTCTTGCCAAGCTTATTAACACCAATCGGGCAACACAAAGAACAACCACAACCAAGGTCCACAACTACCACATAGCTCACCTTTCAAGTCCATGGTGAGAGGAGGGTGTTGCTCAAGCCACTTAGAACACAAGCTCACCTCTCAACTCAAGCGAGAGAGGAGTATTTCCCATGTTACTAGAACTCAAGCTCACTCCTCAAGACCTAGGAGAGAAAGGGGTGTTGCTCACCAAGAGATCCTAGAACATAGGTTCGGCCTACAAGGAGCAACTAAGCAAGAAACTAAACCAGCAACATGCATAGCCGATAAGATCATAAGAAACATATAAGAACATGAAAGAAGGTAGTATAGTTAGTGTCACGCCCCAATCTCACATTAATCACAAACCACGAGATTAAGACGCGACAGGATGGGATTTACACATAAGCAAACCACTCTTCACTTTTATAACATTTTAAAGACATTAATAGGATAATCTGGTTTATGCTGTAAAATGAAACTAAATAAACTGCGGAAGCATCTTTATTATCTGACTAGCAATATAACAGAGTCTACAGCATATTACATTGTTTGACATAAAATAAAACATAACAGTTAATTTACATCTTTATACACATTCACTCTCTCACTCACACTTTGTCCCAAAGATCGAGGGGAAAGGACGAAGAGACCTCTAACTAGACTAACGACAAACCTTCTATCAACTAGGCGTTAGGATGAAACGATCCTTCCAACTCCTGATGCTGATGTTGACCTGAAAATGTTTTGAGTAGAGGTATGAGCCTACTCGCTCAGTGAATAGCATTTCACTTAGCTATCACTAAACAACTCATCAGGTTTATAAATTGGAATTAAACATAAATGCAGAACTAAGCAAAGCAGTTCTAATAACATAACAAATATACAGATAATAATCACATTTAAATCATCAACATGTATTTCAGGTAAATAAACAGTTATATAAATTTACTGTGAACCTACATGATTATTTATTCATTTCATTATTATTATGCCCTAAATATATGCAGTGTACTCTGCATATAAAGATCCGCAGCAAGTTCATGCTACGGTCCCACCGTACAAGACTTAGCGACACACCCGGGAAATGCTAAGTCTGACTGCTATCCTGGTCTGCACAGGACTCTCAGGCACTCAAGGGCCTCAGGCACTCAAGGGCCTCACTGTACTCTCAGGCGCTCAAGGGCCTCACCGCAGGTCCTAGGCACTCAGGGGCCTCTCTGCAGTATTCTAGTACTCTAGACTCCTCCTCTAACCTGAGCACACAGGCGGAGAGTCTCACAGGGTTACCTTCGTGACACAAGCACGAATGGTGTTAGATAACCAAGTTTTCTTTTTCCCAGTACCATCGTGACACACGCACGATTGTTATTAGACACTGCCTCTCTTTCCTCGTTTGTCCGTGACACAAGCACGGATGATGTTGCAACACGAGTTTCACCCCTAAGTTGCAGATACCTCTTGGGGGTTCTACGGTGTTAGGGCACCTAGGTCTATTAACTGATTTAACATATAACCATTTAAACAGGAATATCACATTTACTGATTTCAGATCAATTCACAATACACTGTCATTCTAAAACTGTCAGAGCAATATATTTTAAATCATTGTAATTTCTGAGAAATTCTCATACCATGCATTCAGGCAAATTAGAAATGCATAAATATCCCAACTTATTTCATTTTGGCACATACATAGCGAATTTACGCAATTGAACATCTTATTGCACAAATTAAAGAAATTTACTCCACATATGAGAATCATACTCAACAATTATCAATTTTTCTAAAATTCTCGAAAAACGTGCACATTAACCCAAATCCTCGTTTGTGCATCACTTAACTCAATCAAGAGTTAATTACGTATCATAACACAAATTATTATTAATAATTAGGAATTTCTACTGATATCCTTGAGAAGCGTGTCAATTTGAGAAAAAATATTAAATCATTTAAATTAACTACGACCTAGAACGTGCATCTAGGTTTTCTTTGATATTTTTCACATCGTCGTCATTTCTTTAAAATCATGCTCAATTAATTTATTAAAAAAATCATATAGCCCGAGTTTATATCCAAACTGTCCAGAATGTGGTCGTGCGCTACTATTTCACCATTTAATCGAGTAATTTGGTTTCGATTGATCGTGTGGTTTTACTACTCTAATTCACACACAACAATTGCTAATTAACGATGTACAAACGTTAATAATTAAAACGCGTGATTTGGTAATTTAACGGTGTCGGCACTGCCCGACACCCGGGTATACGCTGAAAACTGCGTCAAACCAGATCGAACTATAATCACCCGTTTTATCGAGTTAAATTGTGATAGATGAATGAAATGTTACTCACTGTGGGTCGAAGTGGTTGAATTTCAACCAAAAATCCGTCCCCAGTATTGCGGCGTCAGCAGGTCTTCTTCCTTAGATTTACTCAGGTTGAAGGGGAGGCTCGGTTGGGTGCCTGAATGTGGCTGGAAGCTGCAGGATCCTTATTAGACCTCACGGCCGAGCTCGATGGCGCCGCTGGGTCATCTTCCTCCTTGGTTCAACCCTGTGATTTAGCCGGCTGCAAATAGCAGCTTCCTCACACACGCACAGGTTGGAAGGACCTTTGCTGGGTGCTGCTCGAGGGCTTGATGGCGGCGAATTGCTGCTAGGACCTCAAGGACAGGTTCAAGGCATCGTTCCTTGATGCTTCCTCGCACCCAAGGTGGCTAATCGGCCAAAAACGCAGCAACTGCTGCTTGGGCAAGGTGGGGCACTGCCCAGCAGATTTGGGGCGCAGTAGGTGAAGCTAGGGTGAAGAGGAGGTTAGTGGCGTCGTTGTGGATGCTTGAGGGTGATGCAGAGCCATCCCTATCCTTCCTTTATCTGCTGGCCGCGTGCTGCTGCCACTACTGGATGGAGCGCCGAGCAGTAGGTAAAGGTGCAGGTCGGGCGCGGCAGGGGCGCCGCTAGGGCGGAGGAAATAGAAGGAAAGAAAAGGAAGAAGAAGGGGAAGGAAGGGTGGAGAAAGTGGCGTCACTGCTGGATCTGAGCTATGGGCGCTCAAATTGCCCATGCGATCCCTCACCTTCCGCTGTTGCTCAAGCGCTGGGCGCCGCTCTCGTTTCCTGTTCTATCGGGAAAGATAAGAGAGAAGAGGGGGTAGCCGAACCTCTAAAAGAAAGAAGAAAAAAATCAATTATTGGGAAAATTGCAGCCAGGTCCAAAACTCTTGAAATCTTCATAACGTTTGCCTCGAATCTCCAATTCGAGTAATTTCTATTGCAAACTTTCAAGCACTGAATTCTCTATAACCTCGAAGTAATAAAACATGCTAATCAACTAGTAACACTTGATCAAAGCACTAATCCCATCTGTGTACTTAATTCAACTTAATTAACTTAATGATCAACGTTGCTATTATCATTAATTACCTCTGATGACTCAAACTCAACTATTGATTCACATATTTAATTATTTGATTATCCATGATATTTAATTTGATACTCAACACTAATTGAGGTGTTTCACCTAATTCGAGGTATTTATTGACTAACCCTGATATGGGTCGTAACAATCTCCCTCCCTTATAAGAATTTCGTCCCGAAATTCCTAAAAGAGAAAGGAAACTTGTTACTCATCTCTGACTTGTGTTCCCACATAGCTTTTTCTAGGTTAAGATTTCTCCACAGAACTCTCACTAATGGTATATCACGATTCTTGAGTTCCTTGATCCACTGATCAACTATCTGTATTGGTCCCTCAACATAGGACCTATCCGATCTGATTCCAGATCAAAACGTAATACATTGTCTTTCTAGAACTGTTACAACAGTATCTTAATTTATGGTAATTACCGAGAAATTATTATACTCTTCATGGAGACAAACTAAAATTCTTAAATAAACAGAATGCATGCCAATTTGGTACTAAAATAAATCATGCAATTTAACTGTTAAACATCATCACATCTTATAATAAAAATTGATATCAAGATACTTAATTCATCGTACACCCTATCCTTAGGGTTTCATTTGCCTTGTTCATTCATCACATGCCAACACCCTACTCTTAGGGTTATCTCATTCAGTAATCACATGGCAACACCCTACTCTTAGGGTTTCCATTATCTCATCTGTTTGATTTCAATTCAAATCACAATACGGTATCATCCTAGAACTGGCAACGCAGTGTATTTCAAATCATTGTAATTACTGAGTAATGTTTATATCATGCATGCAGACAGATTAAAAATTCATAAATATTTCAAACTCAATCAATTTTGTCACATAGATACTGAATTTCATGTAATTGAACATCTTATTACATCAATAAGAGTAATTTACTTCACCTATAAGAAACCATCTGTAATATTTATCAATTGTCTGAAATTTCTCGAAGTACGTGCATATTAATCAAATTCCTGGTTTATGCACCACATAACTCTATTAAACGTTATTTACGTATCATGTCACAAATATTTAATAGTACTTGAGAATTTCTGATAATATCTCAGAGAAATGCGCCAATTCATACAAATGTTAAGTCATACACATTACCATAACAGGAAGCATGCAACTAGGTTTATTTACATATTTTAATGCTATCTTGCTAGCTTGAAATCATGCATCTAATGATTTACCAAATATGTGTTTTCTGGGTTCATACTCAAACCGTACCATTATCAGTTGTGTATTTTTAAACTCAATATGATATAATTGAAACTGGATTACCAAGTAACTTAATTATTTTATCCCTGTATATCTTAGTCAGGTCTCGAGACATCACAGGTCGACTTAATATGAAGAAAGTGAGCAGACTAAATTAGTCTATCCACAATCATTCATATCAAATCACTGTCTCTAGGTGTCCTGGGTAATCTTACCACAAAATCCATTGTGATAAATTCCCATTCCTATTCAGGCATAGAAAAAAGATTACAAGGTAGTTATAGATTTCTAGGGTTCAGCCTTAATCTACTGGTCTACATTACTTTTAACCACATACTTAGTTACATCCTTCCGCATATCTGACCACTTGTTTCAACTATTTGAGATTCATATACATCTTAGTGTTTCCTGCTAGCATAGCATACATCAATACATACACTTCCATAAGAATCTTTTCTTTCGGCCTTTTCCCCTTAAAAGAATTTTACTCTATCTCGAGGTACACACAACATGTCATGCTAAAACAACATCTTATCATCTAAAAACTTAAACTCTAGTCTCTTTTCCTCCTATCAGGTCATGCATGGTCTGGCTTAACTCACTATCACCCCATAGTAGTTCCTTGATCTGGTCATAAGAAATAAGCTTAACTTACATCTATACAATCAAATCACTCTATGTTATTACC
Organism: Alisma plantago-aquatica; assembly: GCA_963693085.1. Classification (NCBI taxonomy): domain Eukaryota; kingdom Viridiplantae; phylum Streptophyta; class Magnoliopsida; order Alismatales; family Alismataceae; genus Alisma; species Alisma plantago-aquatica. The sequence continues at coordinate 430,756,320 of OY856412.1, read as the reverse complement.
CCTAAGTCTAAGTCTAACTCTCACATTTCTACTAACAGGTCTCTATTGAAACCTGTCATAGAGAATGCATTTAGCTGTTGAACTTGACTTTCTGCTGAAAACATCATTCACCACATTCTCTTTACCATGGTGGTAATCTATTGTCACATCATAAAGATAATGACACCATGTCTTAAAAACATGAACTACATTAACTATCTTCAGATCATATCTCGGGTAATACTCCGATTTCCATACTACCTTCTTATAGTTACATTTCAGTTTTATGTTTTACTCTTTTCTCTAAGTCATTTCATGTTGTTCATGTACTGTTCAGATTAACTACCTTAAAACCCTAGGTCACTATCAAAGCCAGTTTACTTTTCATAGGACAAATCTCAAGGTCTTATTTAACAAAGATACTGGTATACAAGGTTACATTACTAATGATATCCTTTAAACTACTTCAACCCTAATCATCCTAGGGTTTTGGTCTATATCAATATCATAGCATTATTGTGTGTTTGTGGTCGATTATATAAATCAAATTGAGTTGCTTGGGTCAATAACATATTAACCCAGCACTCAACTTTAATTACATTAGCTGAAAATTCAGTTTTCATAATAGTTTCTGTAATTCGTTTATTAAACTGCTAACAGAAGCTCCAAAAATTCTGAAAAATGTATATGTTGTGCCTAATAAAGTTTTAGACCTCCAGTAAAAATTTCAGGTCATTTCAAGTTACCAATAATTAATTAAAAATCGAACAGTGCACTGCTATATAGCAATCTGCAGCAGATTCGGTCGAGTTGCAATTCGACCGACACCTTACTGTAGAGATCAAAAGTCATCCAAAAATTATGCCAAATTAATAGAGTGTCTAAAATTTGTGATTTTCAAATATAGTTAAAATTTGAGATCAATTGGATATACCAATAAAAAGATAAAATTCAATTACCACACTGCTATATAAATCTGAAAATGTGATCGGTCGAGTTTGAAACTCAGCCGATGAACAGGTCAGAACATTCTTCAAAAATTCTGATATCTTCCAATGTTGTTCACATTTTATATATCCAAATCATATCCCAATCTTAGCCAAATTAGAGTTACACATAAGATACTAAAAATCATTTACTAAAACACTTTACTTGTCAAATTTGTATTTATGTATCATCAAAACCCTGTTTTGGGCCGATTAGGGTCTATGCTTCTCAAGCCCTAATTCTCAAGATTAAAGAACATTTAGACTTCTTTTCTTATTTTACTTGTTAATAGGAGTCATTAGATCCCAGTAACGCATCCTGCCAGCCGGACCAGGCCGAACCTGTAGTCCTGAAGCCAAGAGCTACTCGAGATTAATCAACCCCTATTAACCTTAAACATGTGGAAAGAATATCCACTTAGGGCAACTTACTTATACATGATTTCGGATCTACTTTAATACAAAGAAAACAAACATTAAACAATTCACTTCATGTCACAACAATATAAAAGAATCATGTTTACTTTACAAACTGGAAATTTCATTTCATGCATATAAAAGCATTTCTAGTGGTCTTTAAATCAGATAAACAATAATAGACAAGAGTTGAATCGCATCTTATATGTAATCTCTTATTCCTTTATTAATTTCTGATCTCTTAACCCTAATATTTCTAGGGTTTTCTCTCTAGCCTATCCTTCCTCTGCATACCTGGCCAGGGCATCCAGAGAAGAACAGACAGAGTAGCTTGATACTGGTCAATCTAAGTATTCAGACACCTGGCCAGGGTATCTAAACACTCAGACCTTCCAGAGCTAAAACTCATCATTTATTATTCATCTTACTTATAACTTTATCTTTTGGCCTTAATGATTCTTAATGACTCAACTTAAGCTCATTACTTGATTCTCGTGACCACATCCTCTTCCTGCTATCTGCAATAGTATAACAGAACACTTCCTGTTAGAAAATTACAGATAGAAGAAAGACACCTAAACCTTAATCCTATTGGTCTCTTATCGTCCCCTGACCTTGAGTAACTATGTACTCAAACCTCGCTCTGATACCAAGAATTGTCACGCCCCAATCTCACATTAATCACAAACCACGAGATTAAGACGCGACAGGATGGGATTTACACATAAGCAAACCACTCTTCACTTTTATAACATTTTAAAGACATTAATAGGATAATCTGGTTTATGCTGTAAAATGAAACTAAATAAACTGCGGAAGCATCTTTATTATCTGACTAGCAATATAACAGAGTCTACAGCATATTACATTGTTTGACATAAAATAAAACATAACAGTTAATTTACATCTTTATACACATTCACTCTCTCACTCACACTTTGTCCCAAAGATCGAGGGGAAAGGACGAAGAGACCTCTAACTAGACTAACGACAAACCTTCTATCAACTAGGCGTTAGGATGAAACGATCCTTCCAACTCCTGATGCTGATGTTGACCTGAAAATGTTTTGAGTAGAGGTATGAGCCTACTCGCTCAGTGAATAGCATTTCACTTAGCTATCACTAAACAACTCATCAGGTTTATAAATTGGAATTAAACATAAATGCAGAACTAAGCAAGGCAGTTCTAATAACATAACAAATATACAGATAATAATCACATTTAAATCATCAACATGTATTTCAGGTAAATAAACAGTTATATAAATTTACTGTGAACCTACATGATTATTTATTCATTTCATTATTATTATGCCCTAAATATATGCAGTGTACTCTGCATATAAAGATCCGCAGCAAGTTCATGCTACGGTCCCACCGTACAAGACTTAGCGACACACCCGGGAAATGCTAAGTCTGACTGCTATCCTGGTCTGCACAGGACTCTCAGGCACTCAAGGGCCTCACTGTACTCTCAGGCGCTCAAGGGCCTCACCGCAGGTCCTAGGCACTCAGGGGCCTCTCTGCAGTATTCTAGTACTCTAGACTCCTCCTCTAACCTGAGCACACAGGCGGAGAGTCTCACAGGGTTACCTTCGTGACACAAGCACGAATGGTGTTAGATAACCAAGTTTTCTTTTTCCCAGTACCATCGTGACACACGCACGATTGTTATTAGACACTGCCTCTCTTTCCTCGTTTGTCCGTGACACAAGCACGGATGATGTTGCAACACGAGTTTCACCCCTAAGTTGCAGATACCTCTTAGGGGTTCTACGGTGTTAGGGCACCTAGGTCTATTAACTGATTTAACATATAACCATTTAAACAAGAATATCACATTTACTGATTTCAGATCAATTCACAATACACTGTCATTCTAAAACTGTCAGAGCAATATATTTTAAATCATTATAATTTCTGAGAAATTCTCATACCATGCATTCAGGCAAATTAGAAATGCATAAATATCCCAACTTATTTCATTTTGGCACATACATAGCGAATTTACGCAATTGAACATCTTATTGCACAAATTAAAGAAATTTACTCCACATATGAGAATCATACTCAACAATTATCAATTTTTCTAAAATTCTCGAAAAACGTGCACATTAACCCAAATCCTCGTTTGTGCATCACTTAACTCAATCAAGAGTTAATTACGTATCATAACACAAATTATTATTAATAGTTAGGAATTTCTACTGATATCCTTGAGAAGCGTGTCAATTTGAGAAAAAATATTAAATCATTTAAATTAACTACGACCTAGAACGTGCATCTAGGTTTTCTTTGATATTTTTCACATCGTCGTCATTTCTTTAAAATCATGCTCAATTAATTTATTAAAAAAATCATATAGCCCGAGTTTATATCCAAACTGTCCAGAATGTGGTCGTGCGCTACTATTTCACCATTTAATCGAGTAATTTGGTTTCGATTGATCGTGTGGTTTTACTACTCTAATTCACACACAACAATTGCTAATTAACGATGTACAAACGTTAATAATTAAAACGCGTGATTTGGTAATTTAACGGTGTCGGCACTGCCCGACACCCGGGTATACGCTGAAAACTGCGTCAAACCAGATCGAACTATAATCACCCGTTTTATCGAGTTAAATTGTGATAGATGAATGAAATGTTACTCACTGTGGGTCGAAGTGGTTGAATTTCAACCAAAAATCCGTCCCCAGTATTGCGGCGTCAGCAGGTCTTCTTCCTTAGATTTACTCAGGTTGAAGGGGAGGCTCGGTTGGGTGCCTGAATGTGGCTGGAAGCTGCAGGATCCTTATTAGACCTCACGGCCGAGCTCGATGGCGCCGCTGGGTCATCTTCCTCCTTGGTTCAACCCTGTGATTTAGCCTGCTGCAAATAGCAGCTTCCTCACACACGCACAGGTTGGAAGGACCTTTGCTGGGTGCTGCTCGAGGGCTTGATGGCGGCGGATTGCTGCTAGGACCTCAAGGACGGGTTCAAGGCATCGTTCCTTGATGCTTCCTCGCACCCAAGGTGGCTAATCGGCCAAAAACGCAGCAACTGCTGCTTGGGCAAGGTGGGTCACTGCCCAGCAGATTTGGGGCGCAGTAGGTGAAGCTAGGGTGAAGAGGAAGTTAGTGGCGTCGTTGTGGATGCTTGAGGGTGATGCGGAGCCATCCCTATCCTTCCTTTATCTGCTGGCCGCGTGCTGCTGCCACTACTGGATGGAGCGCCGAGCAGCAGGTAAAGGTGCAGGTCGGGCGCGGCAGGGGCGCCGCTAGGGCGGAGGAAATAGAAGGAAAGAAAAGGAAGAAGAAGGAGAAGGAAGGGTGGAGAAAGTGGCGTCGCTGCTGGATCTGAGCTATGGGCGCTCAAATTGCCCATGCGATCCCTCACCTTCCGCTGTTGCTCAAGCGCTGGGCGCCGCTCTCGTTTCCTGTTCTATCGGGAAAGATAAGAGAGAAGAGGGGGTAGCCGACCCTCTAAAAGAAAGAAGAAAAAAATCAATTATTGGGAAAATTGCAGCCAGGTCCAAAACTCTTGAAATCTTCATAACGTTTGCCTCGAATCTCCAATTCGAGTAATTTCTATTGCAAACTTTCAAGCACTGAATTCTCTATAACCTCGAAGTAATAAAACATGCTAATCAACTAGTAACACTTGATCAAAGCACTAATCCCATCTGTGTACTTAATTCAACTTAATTAACTTAATGATCAACGTTGCTATTATCATTAATTACCTCTGATGACTCAAACTCAACTATTGATTCACATATTTAATTATTTGATTATCCATGATATTTAATTTGATACTCAACACTAATTGAGGTGTTTCACCTAATTCGAGGTATTTATTGACTAACCCTGATATGGGTCGTAACAATCTCCCTCCCTTATAAGAATTTCGTCCCGAAATTCCTAAAAGAGAAAGGAAACTTGTTACTCATCTCTGACTTGTGTTCCCACATAGCTTTTTCTAGGTTAAGATTTCTCCACAAAACTCTCACTAATGGTATATCACGATTCTTGAGTTCCTTGATCCACTGATCAACTATCTGTATTGGTCCCTCAACATAGGACCTATCCGATCCGATTCCAGATCAAACCGTAATACATTGTCTTTCTAGAACTGTTACAACAGTATCTTAATTTATGGTAATTACCGAGAAATTATTATACTCTTCATGGAGACAAACTAAAATTCTTAAATAAACAGAATGCATGCCAATTTGGTACTAAAATAAATCATGCAATTTAACTGTTAAACATCATCACATCTTATAATAAAAATTGATATCAAGATACTTAATTCATCGTACACCCTATCCTTAGGGTTTCATTTGCCTTGTTCATTCATCACATGCCAACACCCTACTCTTAGGGTTATCTCATTCAGTAATCACATGGCAACACCCTACTCTTAGGGTTTCCATTATCTCATCTGTTTGATTTCAATTCAAATCACAATACGGTATCATCCTAGAACTGGCAACGCAGTGTATTTCAAATCATTGTAATTACTGAGTAATGTTTATATCATGCATGCAGACAGATTAAAAATTCATAAATATTTCAAACTCAATCAATTTTGTCACATACATACTGAATTTCATGTAATTAAACATCTTATTACATCAATAAGAGTAATTTACTTCACCTATAAGAAACCATCTGTAATATTTATCAATTGTCTGAAATTTCTCGAAGTACGTGCATATTAATCAAATTCCTGGTTTATGCACCACATAACTCTATTAAAAGTTATTTACGTATCATGTCACAAATATTTAATAGTACTTGAGAATTTCTGATAATATCTCAGAGAAATGCGCCAATTCATACAAATGTTAAGTCATACACATTACCATAACAGGAAGCATGCAACTAGGTTTATTTACATATTTTAATGCTATCTTGCTAGCTTGAAATCATGCATCTAATGATTTACCAAATCTGTGTTTTCTGGGTTCATACTCAAACCGTACCATTATCAGTTGTGTATTTTTAAACTCAATATGATATAATTGAAACTGGATTACCAAGTAACTTAATTATTTTATCCCTGTATATCTTAGTCAGGTCTCGAGACATCACAGGTCGACTTAATATGAAGAAAGTGAGCAGACTAAATTAGTCTATCCACAATCATTCATATCAAATCACTGTCTCTAGGTGTCCTGGGTAATCTTACCACAAAATCCATTGTGATAAATTCCCATTCCTATTCAGGCATAGAAAAAAGATTACAAGGTAGTTATAGATTTCTAGGGTTCAGCCTTAATCTACTGGTCTACATTACTTTTAACCACATACTTAGTTACATCCTTCCGCATATCTGACCACTTGTTTCAACTATTTGAGATTCATATACATCTTAGTGTTTCCTGCTAGCATAGCATACATCAATACATACACTTCCATAAGAATCTTTTCTTTCGGCCTTTTCCCCTTAAAAGAATTTTACTCTATCTCGAGGTACACACAACATGTCATGCTAAAACAACATCTTATCATCTAAAAACTTAAACTCTAGTCTCTTTTCCTCCTATCAGGTCATGCATGGTCTGGCTTAACTCACTATCACCCCATAGTAGTTCCTTGATCTGGTCATAAGAAATAAGCTTAACTTACATCTATACAATCAAATCACTCTATGTTATTACCCCTAAGTCTAAGTCCAACTCTCACATTTCTACTAACAGGTCTCTATTGAAACCTGTCATAGAGAATGCATTTAGCTGTTGAACTTGACTTTCTGCTGAAAACATCATTCACCACATTCTCTTTACCATGGTGGTAATCTATTGTCACATCATAAAGATAATGACACCATGTCTTAAAAACATGAACTACATTAACTATCTTCAGATCATATCTCGGGTAATACTCCGATTTCCATACTACCTTCTTATAGTTACATTTCAGTTTTATGTTTTACTCTTTTCTCTAAGTCATTTCATGTTGTTCATGTACTGTTCAGATTAACTACCTTAAAACCCTAGGTCACTATCAAAGCCAGTTTACTTTTCATAGGACAAATCTCAAGGTCTTATTTAACAAAGATACTGGTATACAAGGTTACATTACTAATGATATCCTTTAAACTACTTCAACCCTAATCATCCTAGGGTTTTGGTCTATATCAATATCATAGCATTATTGTGTGTTTGTGGTCGATTATATAAATCAAATTGAGTTGCTTGGGTCAATAACATATTAACCCAGCACTCAACTTTAATTACATTAGCTGAAAATTCAGTTTTCATAATAGTTTCTGTAATTCGTTTATTAAACTGCTAACAGAAGCTCCACAAATTTTGAAAAATTTATATGTTGTGCCTAATAAAGTTTTAGACCTCCAGTAAAAATTTCAGGTCATTTCAAGTTACCAATAATTAATTAAAAATCGAACAGTGCACTGCTATATAGCAGTCTGCAGCAGATTCGGTCGAGTTGCAATTCGACCGACACCTTACTGTAGAGATCAAAAGTCATCCAAAAATTATGCCAAATTAATAGAGTGTCTAAAATTTGTGATTTTCAAACATAGTTAAAATTTGAGATCAATTGGATATACCAATAAAAAGATAAAATTCAATTACCACACTGCTATATAAATCTGAAAATGTGATCGGTCGAGTTTGAAACTCAGCCGATGAACAGGTCAGAACATTCTTCAAAAATTCTGATATCTTCCAATGTTGTTCACATTTTATATATCCAAATCATATCCCAATCTTAGCCAAATTAGAGTTACACATAAGATACTAAAAATCATTTACTAAAACACTTTACTTGTCAAATTTGTATTTATGTATCATCAAAACCCTGTTTTGGGCCGATTAGGGTCTATGCTTCTCAAGCCCTAATTCTCAAGATTAAAGAACATTTAGACTTCTTTTCTTATTTTACTTGTTAATAGGAGTCATTAGATCCCAGTAACGCATCCTGCCAGCCGGACCAGGCCGAACCTGTAGTCCTGAAGCCAAGAGCTACTCGAGATTAATCAACCCCTATTAACCTTAAACATGTGGAAAGAATATCCACTTAGGGCAACTTACTTATACATGATTTCGGATCTACTTTAATACAAAGAAAAAAAACATTAAACAATTCACTTCATGTCACAACAATATAAAAGAATCATGTTTACTTTACAAACTGGAAATTTCATTTCATGCATATAAAAGCATTTCTAGTGGTCTTTAAATCAGATAAACAATAATAGACAAGAGTTGAATCGCATCTTATATGTAATCTCTTATTCCTTTATTAATTTCTGATCTCTTAACCCTAATATTTCTAGGGTTTTCTCTCTAGCCTATCCTTCCTCTGCATACCTGGCCAGGGCATCCAGAGAAGAACAGACAGAGTAGCTTGATACTGGTCAATCTAAGTATTCAGACACCTGGCCAGGGTATCTAAACACTCAGACCTTCCAGAGCTAAAACTCATCATTTATTATTCGTCTTACTTATAACTTTATCTTTTGGCCTTAATGATTCTTAATGACTCAACTTAAGCTCATTACTTGATTCTCGTGACCACATCCTCTTCCTGCTATCTGCAATAGTATAACAGAACACTTCCTGTTAGAAAATTACAGATAGAAGAAAGACACCTAAACCTTAATCCTATTGGTCTCTTATCGTCCCCTGACCTTGAGTAACTATGTACTCAAACCTCGCTCTGATACCAAGAATTGTCACGCCCCAATCTCACATTAATCACAAACTACGAGATTAAGACGCGACAGGATGGGATTTACACATAAGCAAACCACTCTTCACTTTTATAACATTTTAAAGACATTAATAGGATAATCTGGTTTATGCTGTAAAATGAAACTAAATAAACTGCGGAAGCATCTTTATTATCTGACTAGCAATATAACAGAGTCTACAGCATATTACATTGTTTGACATAAAATAAAACATAACAGTTAATTTACATCTTTATACACATTCACTCTCTCACTCACACTTTGTCCCAAAGATCGAGGGGAAAGGACGAAGAGACCTCTAACTAGACTAACGACAAACCTTCTATCAACTAGGCGTTAGGATGAAACGATCCTTCCAACTCCTGATGCTGATGTTGACCTGAAAATGTTTTGAGTAGAGGTATGAGCCTACTCGCTCAGTGAATAGCATTTCACTTAGCTATCATTAAACAACTCATCAGGTTTATAAATTGGAATTAAACATAAATGCAGAACTAAGCAAGGCAGTTCTAATAACATAACAAATATACAGATAATAATCACATTTAAATCATCAACAGGTATTTCAGGTAAATAAACAGTTATATAAATTTACTGTGAACCTACATGATTATTTATTCATTTCATTATTATTATGCCCTAAATATATGCAGTGTACTCTGCATATAAAGATCCGCAGCAAGTTCATGCTACGGTCCCACCGTACAAGACTTAGCGACACACCCGGGAAATGCTAAGTCTGACTGCTATCCTGGTCTGCACAGGACTCTCAGGCACTCAAGGGCCTCACTGTACTCTCAGGCGCTCAAGGGCCTCACCGCAGGTCCTAGGCACTCAGGGGCCTCTCTGCAGTATTCTAGTACTCTAGACTCCTCCTCTAACCTGAGCACACAGGCGGAGAGTCTCACAGGGTTACCTTCGTGACACAAGCACGAATGGTGTTAGATAACCAAGTTTTCTTTTTCCCAGTACCATCGTGACACACGCACGATTGTTATTAGACACTGCCTCTCTTTCCTCGTTTGTCCGTGACACAAGCACGGATGATGTTGCAACACGAGTTTCACCCCTAAGTTGCAGATACCTCTTAGGGGTTCTACGGTGTTAGGGCACCTAGGTCTATTAACTGATTTAACATATAACCATTTAAACAGGAATATCACATTTACTGATTTCAGATCAATTCACAATACACTGTCATTCTAAAACTGTCAGAGCAATATATTTTAAATCATTGTAATTTCTGAGAAATTCTCATACCATGCATTCAGGCAAATTAGAAATGCATAAATATCCCAACTTATTTCATTTTGGCACATACATAGCGAATTTACGCAATTGAACATCTTATTGCACAAATTAAAGAAATTTACTCCACATATGAGAATCATACTCAACAATTATCAAATTTTCTAAAATTCTCGAAAAACGTGCACATTAACCCAAATCCTCGTTTGTGCATCACTTAACTCAATCAAGAGTTAATTACGTATCATAACACAAATTATTATTAATAATTAGGAATTTCTACTGATATCCTTGAGAAGCGTGTCAATTTGAGAAAAAATATTAAATCATTTAAATTAACTACGACCTAGAACGTGCATCTAGGTTTTCTTTGATATTTTTCACATCGTCGTCATTTCTTTAAAATCATGCTCAATTAATTTATTAAAAAAATCATATAGCCCGAGTTTATATCCAAACTGTCCAGAATGTGGTCGTGCGCTACTATTTCACCATTTAATCGAGTAATTTGGTTTCGATTGATCATGTGGTTTTACTACTCTAATTCACACACAACAATTGCTAATTAACGATGTACAAACGTTAATAATTAAAACGCGTGATTTGGTAATTTAACGGTGTCGGCACTGCCCGACACCCGGGTATACGCTGAAAACTGCGTCAAACCAGATCGAACTATAATCACCCGTTTTATCGAGTTAAATTGTGATAGATGAATGAAATGTTACTCACTGTGGGTCGAAGTGGTTGAATTTCAACCAAAAATCCGTCCCCAGTATTGCGGCGTCAGCAGGTCTTCTTCCTTAGATTTACTCAGGTTGAAGGGGAGGCTCGGTTGGGTGCCTGAATGTGGCTGGAAGCTGCAGGATCCTTATTAGACCTCACGGCCGAGCTCGATGGCGCCGCTGGGTCATCTTCCTCCTTGGTTCAACCCTGTGATTTAGCCTGCTGCAAATAGCAGCTTCCTCACACACGCACAGGTTGGAAGGACCTTTGCTGGTTGCTGCTCGAGGGCTTGATGGCGGCAGATTGCTGCTAGGACCTCAAGGACGGGTTCAAGGCATCGTTCCTTGATCCTTCCTCGCACCCAAGGTGGCTAATCGGCCAAAAACGCAGCAACTGCTGCTTGGGCAAGGTGGGGCACTGCCCAGCAGATTTGGGGCGCAGTAGGTGAAGCTAGGGTGAAGAGGAGGTTAGTGGCGTCGTTGTGGATGCTTGAGGGTGATGCGGAGCCATCCCTATCCTTCCTTTATCTGCTAGCCGCGTGCTGCTGCCACTACTGAATGGAGCGCCGAGCAGCAGGTAAAGGTGCAGGTCGGGCGCGGCAGGGGCGCCGCTAGGGCGGAGGAAATAGAAGGAAAGAAAAGGAAGAAGAAGGAGAAGGAAGGGTGGAGAAAGTGGCGTCGCTGCTGGATCTGAGCTATGGGCGCTCAAATTGCCCATGCGATCCCTCACCTTCCGCTGTTGCTCAAGCGCTGGGCGCCGCTCTCGTTTCCTGTTCTATCGGGAAAGATAAGAGAGAAGAGGGGGTAGCCGACCCTCTAAAAGAAAGAAGAAAAAAATCAATTATTGGGAAAATTGCAGCCAGGTCCAAAACTCTTGAAATCTTCATAACGTTTGCCTCGAATCTCCAATTCGAGTAATTTCTATTGCAAACTTTCAAGCACTGAATTCTCTATAACCTCGAAGCAATAAAACATGCTAATCAACTAGTAACACTTGATCAAAGCACTAATCCCATCTGTGTACTTAATTCAACTTAATTAACTAAATGATCAACGTTGCTATTATCATTAATTACCTCTGATGACTCAAACTCAACTATTGATTCACATATTTAATTATTTGATTATCCATGATATTTAATTTGATACTCAACACTAATTGAGGTGTTTCACCTAATTCGAGGTATTTATTGACTAACCCTGATATGGGTTGTAACAGTTAGGGTTAGGAGTTATGTAACCCGCCTTAAGCAAGCTCCAAGCTCCTAGCTCCAAGCACCACCAAGGAAGAAGAGCAAGGAACTCTAGGGTTCAACCACCACTAGAGGAAGAAGGAGACTCCAAGAAGGATCGGCCACCAAGCTTGCAAAGGAAAGGGGATGTATCGTGCACCAAGGGGGAGGGAGACTAATGAACTAAAGGGATCCTTGGCAAGGGAAAGGAAACACATATATAGAAGAGGATGGAGGAGAAACCAAGGTAAGATAAGGCAAGGTTTCGCCCACCTAGGGACACTTGTCCATGGGAAAAGCCACCACTCTAACATGCCCTAAACACATGTCCAAGGCCATTGCCACATGCAAACATCAAGCACCAAGTGTCCACTAGTGGTGACACAAACGAGGTCAAAGGGTCCATGGGCGACACACTCCCACACCACCATGGCCGATACTTTCCCTAGGCTGACACACCACAGGCCGACACCCACCCTGGGCGACACAACTCTGGACGACACAAGCATGGCCGACACAAGGCTCACTTGCCCGACACAAAGGCCAAACAAGGCAAAGGCAAAGCACCACAAGGCTCAACAAGCTCAACCAAGCCCAAAGGAACTCAAGCAACGAGCCCAAACCTTCCTCTCAACACTAGAGGAAGCAAGGAGAGGGAGGAACACCTCACAAGGTGGCAAACTTGCCCACAAACCCTAAACTTGGGTATATTGCAAGTAGCACCTCCAGCTCTCAACAAAGCACCAACAAACCCTAATTACCACCAAAGGTGATTAGCAAGCAACTAAGCATCAGGGTTAAGAAAAGCAAACGGGATAAACCCTAAATGGAGGTCAGGGTCCTTACACTCTCCCTTGCTATGCATGTTTTAGTTGCACTCAAACTTCTTATTTAGCAACCTTATCTTTTGATATATCTTGAAGGTCTAATGAATTTTGTTTAAGTAGATTCAGCTATATTCACCTCCCTCTAGAGCATCTAATCACCCATCCTGCAGCCATTTATGGGGGTTAGTTTTAGCTCTAGGTTCCGCCATGGACGAGGCATTGGTATCATCATGCGCTTATACTAAAAAGTTATCTTATATGTAAGTATACAATTAAGTAAATATCATAATCTTTTTATTAATAATTATATTTCCAATTAAGATCGAATCATTATAAAAAAATAATCTGATTTTATTTGTTATGTGCATGACAATGTGGATTATTAAAGGGAGGATAGAAAGTTCAAAACATAGGGGACACGCGAAACATGGGAAAGCATAACATAATGTTTAGTTAAAACTGATTTCTACCATTATAACAACTATTTCATTATAAAAAAATACCATTTTATTTCATTCTAATCCAGCGGGCACGTGATATCATGTTTGGTAAAGCGGTGTGATTACATGGACAACTATGTGACAAAGTCGACAGATAACATTCGCTCCTAACCATTGTTACCAAACACAATATCTTTTTTTAAGGTAAAGGTCATAGCATATATTAAAATAAAAAACAAAGCAAGCAAACACCTGCTTTGGCGAGTTTGTACATGATGTGAATACGAAAGAAGAAGTTCTGCTGGGTGAAGAAAAAGAGAGATGTTTAAATTGTTTGGGGGAGGCACCCCTTAACAAGCCTCTAGTAGCACTAATACAAAATTTCCTGAGAAAAGTTTCAGCTCCTGGACATATGGTATCACTGATGTTGTTGCAGCAAACTGACGCCTGTTTCATCGTCCACCATGGCCTTCAGGTCGTAGAGAAATCGGGCTTCAGATTCACCTTCTTCGGAGTCCTCCTTCCTATCAAGGACATGTTTACCTACATATTGAGAGCAAGTGAAGGTCTGCATCTATTTGTGAGATAATATTTTGCCTCGTTTTTGGATTGTTGTTGAATATTCTGTTGTTTCTCTCAAGCCAAAGATTCTAGCTGATGATGATGAAGATGTCGTTTCCCCTGAAGGAGTTGTAGTGACTGTTTGGTGTAATCTGAAGGGGGAAGGTAGCTGATTGGAGTTCTAATTGGTAATTTTGTGTGTAGTGTGAGATGATGTTTAGTGAGGTGTTACACTTGAAGAAGATGTGTTCTACCGAATCAATGTCCGATTTGCATAGAGGGCATCTGGAAGGACCAATGAATCCCTTCTTGGAAAGGTTCTCTCCAGTGAGAAGCTTGTTGTGAAGGAGTAGCCAAAGAAAAGTTTTATGTTTGTGTTGCCATTTTTATTTCCATATTTTTGTGGTATGTGGGGAAAAGCCTCTGAAGAAAGGAAAGTGTAAGCTTTCTTAACCGAGAAGGAGTTTCCCCATCGCCAAGTGATATTGTTTGATGAATTATTTTCAAGTGTTTTCTTTAAGGCACAGAGGTCGTCAGGTTTGAGATGCATGAGAATGCATCTTTTGAGAGAGTTTGTTCTGTTGCTGGTTAGAAGGCGGAGGGCCTTGGCAATGTTGATCTTGAGGAGATTGTTTGGGATGGTCCAATATGTCTGTAGGTTTAGAACAATTTTTTTTTTCAAATCAGGGATCGTTCCAAAAGGAGATTTTTTTGTGGGAGTGTTGATGAGTTGGGTTATAATTTGGATGTTTTTGTTTATGTATTTCCAAAGGGGTGAGGTTGATTTTTTTGGAACTTTATGTCGGGGAGGGGATTTTTGATAGTATTTGTAGTTGATAAGGCTCGACCATATTTTTGTCTTATTTTTAACCAGACTGTTGATGATTTTCGTTATGAGGCAGAAGGCATGGGTTTCAATGTTTAGTATGCCCCAGCCACCTTGGTCTAAAGGTGCAGCAATAGTTTTCCAATTTATAAGATGGTAGTGTTTTCCGGATTTTGTGGATTGGTGATAGTTATTCCAGAGGAATTTCCTTCTCACTTTGTCAAGGAGTGTTTTAGTTTTGAATGGAAGGGGTATATAACTCAGGAAGTGTGTGGTGATAGGAGTGATGACACTGTTTAGGAGAGTAAGTCTTCCTGAGAGATTTAGAAAGTTATTTGTCCAATCAGAGAGTTTTTTATTTATTTTCTCTCTGATGGGAGACCAGGTAGCATTTGTGATGTTGTGGGGGGTGATTGGGAGTCCTAGATATTGGATGGGGAAGTCATCAATCTTACATATAAGTAGATCTCTGTACCTTTCCAAGACAGATTGTTCAAGGTGAACCCCAAAGATGGATGATTTGTGGAGATTTATTTTTAGCCCCGAAATGTAGGAAAAAATGCCTAGGATTCTGAAGATGTTGAGTAAGGAGTGTCTTCTGGGGAGGATAGGATTATTGTGTCATCAGCAAATTGTATAATGTTCTCTTTGCATTCCTCTGGTGAGTTAATGAGGCCACTGATTTTTCCAAGTTGTATCATACAAGAGAGGATGGTTGTGATGATAATAAATAGGTAAGGGGAGAGGGGGTCACCTTGTCTGAGGCCATTTGAATTATGAAAATAACCAAATGAAACGCCATTTATGATTGTTGAAAAGTGGTTTGTGGATATGCAAGCATGTATCCATTTGACCCATTTGTGTGGAAATCCAATGCCAGTGAGTGTTTTTGTTAAACATTTCCAGTTGACAAAGTCAAATGCTTTCTCAAAGTCCAATTTGATGGCCAGCAGTGGTGTTCTGTTTTTGTGGTAGAGATGTATTGTTTCGTTAACCATCAGGTACGCATCTTGTATGCTTCTATCTTTGAGAAAGGCGTTTTGATTGAGGAGAATTATTTTGTTCATGAGTGGTTTTATTCTATTTGCTAGAGTTTTTGCTAAGATTTTGAATGAAGTGTTGATAAGGCTGATGGGTTTGTACTGGGAGATATGGCCAGCTTGATTGGTTTTTTTTATTAGGGCGATGAAAGTTTGGTTTAGGTGCTTGATGATGTTGTGGGGGTTTTCACTTTCATAGAAAGTCTTATGCAAAGCTAGGAAGTCAATTATGTAGTGGTCCCAATTTGCAAGGTAGAATTCTACATTTAGACCGTCAGGTCCTGACGATTTATTTAATCCTAATGTAGATATGGCTAAGTCCAATTCCCCTGGGGAGAAAGGTTTTATAAGGTCTTGCGGGTTTTCTAAGTTTGTAGGGCAGATCATAGTCCAGTCCAAGTCGTTTAGGCAGGAGGGGTTGTGGTTGTTGTTGAAGATTTTTTTGAAATGGTCAGTGATGTGGTTTGTGATAGATTGTTTGTGGGTTGAGATTCTATCATTTATCAAAAGGTATGTGATGGAGTTTTTTCGATAATTTTTGTTGCATATTTTATGAAAGAACTTTGTATTTTTATCCCCTTCCTTTGCCCAGGTGATTTTAACCCTTTGTCTCCACCTGGTGTCAATACACTTTTTTGTGAAATCAAGGTCAGCTTTAATGGACAGGACAAGAGCAGGATCAGCTGAAGGGTCTTTGTCCACAAAGAGGAATTGTTCTTCTAGGTTTTTTGTATTTCGTAGAGCTTGTTTGGGTTTGTGAGTTTCCATTTTTTGATGTGTATTTTGATGTTTTTTGTGTTTTGGAGAATGTGGAGTCGTAAGTTTGTGGTTTGGGAGTTGACTAATTTCCAATGCTCAACACACGTGTTGGTAAAGTTGTTCACGGACAACCAACTATTTTCAAATTTGAAAAGGCGCTACCCATGAAATGGTATTTGTGTCTAGAATAATATCACTCACCTCATTGCCTTCTCACCGTACAAAAATCTTGCGGTGGTCACCGCACCAAAACCTTCGCTCACCAATTGCATTGCCGCTGCAAGAGTTGGCCTCCATCCCAAAAGTGCTGCTTCTGCTTCCCTTCCACTCCCCAGTCGCACCCAAGCCGTACCGCCGCTTGCTCCGGTGAAGCCCAAGAGGGTGTCACCCAACTCACACCAAACAAGCCACTCCCGCCATGGCTTCTCTGAAAACCAACTCTCTTCTCCTTTCCCGCCGCTCAGCCTCGCCGTTCCTCTCCCCTCCATCCGCTAGCCCCTTGGCATCCCCTTACTTGAGCAGGTGGCACCGGCGGCAGCGTCACTTCCCTGCCCTCTTCTCTACCCGCGGCGGTGGCGCAGTCGTGGCGAGGTTTGGTCTTGGGTTCTTATCGGATTTCCAAACGGCCAAGGAGCTATACGAGAGAGCAGAGGCTGCCGTGTACACGCTCGCGGACGCTGCAGTCTCGGGTGCGGTCGGTTCCCCCGAGGCAGGCAGCGCCACAGCCGTCGTGGAGGTAGGGAAGAAGCAGAGCGGCGATTGGTTTTCGGGCATCACGGATGGCATGGAGACCATCCTCAAGGTATATCTGTTGCTCAACCCACCAGTGGTTTGTGGAATGTGCATATCCTGGGTGAGTGCTTCGTTCGCAGTAGTCAGCCACACGGTTAGGTGGTTTTGAGCTTGGAATGAAGGGGGATTGGCTTCTGTATTTTTAGGCGACTCTATCACTAACGCATATTCGTGACCTTGTGATAATTTGCTCAGTATCAGTTGCATTTTAATGGGAAGGAAAACATAAATTGCTTAGGTAGCTAGTGCTAGTTTTCTGCCGATGATCTAGTGTTTGTTAAGTTTCCCATTGGGATTGATGTTACAATAAAAGTTCGACGCATCGTTGGTGGGTTGGTGGAAAGGATGGGTTCTCGAGTAAGTGCACAAAGAGGGTCCTGAATCAGCTGATACGAAACTGTTCTCACCAACCGAGAATTGACTTTTATAGTTTTGTTGGTTCTTAATTGCGGACCAGTTTTTTTTTACTAATGTGATTTTGCGTAATTTGATGGGATTATCTGACATTTAGCATTTGATTAAATCACATATATAAATGATAGATTCCCAACAGGGCTCGTAAGTTTCTGAAGTTATATTGATACATAGCACCACTAGAAGCCAAAGTTTTGGTTCTTGCTTTATCACAGAAAAGAGGATGAACAAAGCAAAATTTAGAGTGTTGTTCATTAATATTTGAGGGCAGAGTCATTGCTTGTTTGGTGTGAGTTTTGTGTCCCAAACTTTTCTGGATTTGTTTTTGGAGCCTGTATCCCTGACACGTGTTCATTCTTATTTCGTATTTTTTTTTCTTCTCACGCTTCGTCTGATGCATCTGTTTCTTGAAAGATTTAATTCTAAAGTGGTTTATAGCATTCACAATCTGAAGGGGAATCTATCATTATATATGTGCACGTGTATCTGTTTTTATAATTGTGTTTCTGACTCTCATTTTTGGGCGAATATAGGTTCTTAAGGATGGACTTTCAACTTTGCATGTTCCATATACTTATGGCTTTGCAATCATTCTTCTGACGGTTCTCGTCAAGGCTGCTACATTTCCTCTGTCCAAAAAACAGGTTTAAATCATTCATAAACTTTATTAGTTTACTGAGATTCAGCAGAAGATGTTATGTTCTGGGTGTAGCTTTTAGTTTGCGTTTCTCATGTTTTCTACCAAACTTTTGAAAACGAAAAATAGCTCTACTTCGATTATAACTGTAGAGAAGTGAATATATTGTATTGAGTGAATTAAAGAGTACAATGCCTTCTCTGCTATAGGACAAGAGAATAAAACAGTAAACACAATTGAGAAATATGGGATAAATAACACAAGTAACATGTAGAGTAGAGCACATGTTAATAGGAAATATATGCATATCTCTATACTCCCCCTCGAGTTGGAGCATAGATGTCAAACATGCCCAACTTGTCCACTAGAGTCTGGAATCGAGCTTTAGGTAGAAGCTTGGTGAAGATGTCTGCCACTTGATCTTCAGTTCTGAGATGAGGGGTACATATGCCGCCAAAAGAACATATTCCCGAACAAAGTGACGATCTACCTCTTTATGCTTTGTGTGCTCATGAAATGTAGGGTTGCTTGCAATAAAAATAGAAGCTACGTTGTCGCAGAACATAGGAACAGGACTAGTATCAGATATATCCAATTCTTTGAGACGACTTTGAACCCACATAAGTTCACATGCAATATGAGCCATAGCTCTATATTCTGCTTCAACACTCAATCTAGCTACGACCGTCTTCCGTATGCTTATGCCAAGTAACTAGGTTGCCTCCAACAAAAGTGCAGTATCCAGATGTAGATTTCCTATCACATCTACATCCTGCATAATCAGAATCTGAGTAACCAGAAAGATTGCAATGACCATGTCTTTTGTACAATAGACCTTTCAATGTAGAGCTTTTTAGATATTTTAGAATGTGACAAACATCATCCCAGTGACACTGTCGGGGTTTATCTAGGTATCTACTTACAAACCCTACAACTGTAGTAATATTAGCTCTCGTGACAGTATGGTAAATGAGCTTACCAACCAATCTTCTAGTATTGGTGGTTATCAGAATAAGGTTGGAGAAGTTTCATCATCCCAATCAGTTTTGGGATCTAAAGGGTGCCGGCCGGCTTGCATCCAAGCATGCCTATTTCTTGCAAAAGATCTAGAACATATTTGCATCGTGAGAGACATACACCCACAGATGACTTGGACACTTCAATGCCTAAGAAATACCGCAGTTTGCCAAGGTCCTTGGTGACAAAATGCTATTCTACATAGGTTTTGGTTGCTTGAATGCCTTTGGTGTCACTGCCAAATAAGATAATGTCATCTACATAGACAATAAGAATGACAAGACCATCAACAATTTTCTTGATTAACACAGAGTGATCTGAATGAGAACGACGATAGTCAAATTTTATGAGAATCTGACTCAGCTCGTGAAACGAGACACGAGGACTTTGTCTCAGTCCATAAATAGCTTTCTTCAACCCATAGACTCCCAAAGAATACTCTCCCTGAGCAACAAAGCCAAGCGGTTGCTCCATGTAAACTTCTTCATGCAGATCTTCACAAAGAAAAGCGTTTCTGACATCCAATTGAAATGATGGCCAATCTTTGTTCACAAAAACAAAAATGTGAACTCTAACAGAATTGAGTCTAGCAACCGGAGAAAAAGTCTTACAATAGTTAAAGCCATAAGTTTGAGTATACCCTTTTGCTACCAGACGTGCTTTCAGTCGCACAGTCGTGCCATCAGGCTGATATTTGATAGTGAAGATCCGTCGACATCCATTAGTAGGACAAGCAGTAGGGCGATCCACAAGATCCCAAGTCTTGCGGTTGGAGAGGGCCTTCATTTCAACTTCCATCGCTTGACGCCAAGCATGAATTTTTAGTGCTTCTGTAATATTTTTTGGGATAGACACAACAATAGCAGCAGTAAAGCAAGTGAAGCTAGCACCCAGATTAGTAGAGGAACATAAATGACCAATTGGATGCTGAGTGCAGGAGCATACACTTTCCGAAGACTAATAGAAGGTGTAAGTCAGAGTGTACTTGAGTTGTTTTGTGATCTTCCGCCGAAGGAGGATCTGGTTGTTAAGGGGCCATGGAGGGGTTAGTAGGCTTTGGTCTTCTCTTGTAGACTTGCAACGATCGATCTTCAGGTACCGACTTAGAAGGTGAATCAATATCCACAATGTCTGGTAACTGGGTGGGTGCCAAGTGATCACAGGAAAGGTGGCCCCTTTATCAGAATAGTATGGCAGACGTTCGAAGAATACTACATCCACACTAACACGCCATTGTCGCATGATAGGGTCGTCACAACAATACCATTTTTGTGTTCTGGAATACCCCCCCCCCCCCCAAAAAAAAAAGCATTTTGTGGAGCGAGAGTCAAGTTTTGGCATCCCTGGACGAAGGTTTTTAACAAAGAAAGTGCACCCAAAGATGTGTGGTGGAATACAAAAAAGCTGCGCATCAGGAAAGAGAATGGTGTACGGAATTTGGTTTTGCAGAACTGAAGAAGGCATGCGATTGATAAGGTAGCAAGCAGTAGAAACAACTTCGGGCTAAAAATGCTGTGGAACATGATAGTGAAGTAGTATGGTGCGAGCAACTTCTAGAAGATGGCGATTTTTTTGTTCTGCTACCCCATTTTATTGTGGAGTATAGAAACATGAAGTTTGATGAATCGTCTCACGAGAGGAGCAAAAGTAAGTGACAGATTTTTTAAAAATCACAAACAAAATGGTACCACCGAAGGTTGACTATAGTTTGGATCACCATACAAACAACGCGGCCAGATGTCACGAGATGTTGGTTGATAAAATTACCAGACATAAGGAGAATGAAGGATTCTAACATCTGTTTACATGAAAAGATCACCAGTTCACCACACAAAGGAGCACAAAGTACTGTTGCATTGACAAATGTAACCACCACTAGGGGTGGCAATCCGGTTCGGGTTGAGCGAGTTTTATTTCGGGTCATTTCGGGTCAACACTTTTTGGCTAGACCCTAAACTTGCAAAAGATGGATTTTCGGGTCGAAACCCTTGACCCTAACCCGACCCACAAATAATTTCGGGTCTATCGGGTCTGACCCGTAAATCCAACACCAAGACAATAGTTTAAAAAAAAAAATCTATGATTTGCCTAGTCATTGATAATTCCCAAGTGTAATTAACAAATTTCATTGTGATAAACTTACAATATGATTGAGAAACACATATAAAGCCTGTTGTAGTTTTTTCGAGATTTTTAAACACAAATTCCTAATATAATTAGTATAATAAATCATACAAATCAATACAAAACCATGTAGAATTGCCAAAATAAACTTCATGATTGATGGATTAGTAAATTAATGGGCCATCGGGTGTCTTAAAGTATAGTATTTGTAGTTTTATTTGAAAATATAATTCTGAATTTCGAGTCAATTCGGGTCTAAAGTCCAAACCCGGACCCGACCCTAAATTAATTTTGGGTTCTTTGGGTTCGGGTCAATTTCGGGTCGGGTCGAAAAACCTTAGACCCTAAACTTGCTTAAAATTTCGGGTTCGGGTCGGGTCTTGCTTTGTCAGCCCTAACCACCACCAACAACAAAATGGTATACACACATCTCTATTATCTAATGTGGTTAGCAAGCATATTTGTTTGGATGTGTCATCTTTTTGTATCAGCTCTCTCCTTTAGAGGCTTCTGAATGTCAAAAACACGCAGTGGAACGTGTTTCAGAATTTCACCATAATAGAATGTTGCTAGATTAACGATGTTGCTGGAAAAATCATGTACTAAAAATGGTAATACATTATTAGGTAAAAGAATAATCATCAATGTATGTAAGAGCTAATTATAAAATCCAGCGAGCTAAACCAATAACATACAAAGAAAAAGAAACGATGACCACACTAAACAACTGAATTTAAGAAGCGAGGTGCTCAGTGGTGTCGAGATGTTTCAAACTCGATAAGTGGCGGAGCACAGGAGATATGTCATCATTGGCTGGGAATGAAGTTCCCGAGATAGGGGTGGAGTAAAACTAGGGCGACGGATAAGGATGTGATAGTGTAAGAGTGACTGATTGAGACGGCCGCAATGCAATTTTGGCTCGGGAAATTGTGCCCACAACTTCCAATTTAGAGTATAGAAGGACTACATTGCTTACCCATCCGTTGGGTACACTTCACCCTAACGATGTATTACATATATATAATACAGAAATGTAAGCATCCTGACTTATGTACATACATCGGGTTTTTGGGTCCTCGGGTCTGGGCACTTAACCTGAGCCTGACTTATATAAAAATGTGGGTCTAGAATTCAGGCCTGACCCACCCATTTTCTTGTGATGGGTCGGGTCTGGGTCAGGTCTGGGTCAGGTTGTGAGTCGGGACACTGGCTGGGTTGGGTCCGGTTGGCCTGGTTCGATGCTCATCCCTAGTTACAAGTCCCGAAGGTCGTAGTAATTGCTTATATTTTCCTTTTTCCTCTAAGTACCCTAATCTAATTCATATGATTCCAATTGTTTGGTTACTGAGTGGTTCTTAATAATCTAGTAATCTAGAATAACTAGAGTGCACATATCTTCACTATTTCACAACACTAACCATTTCTTCAAAAGGCAACTGAGACGATCGAATCACGAAAACAAGATCAATGAATGCGGAAGCGATTAGCAGCGGAATTATCAAAAATCACTAAAAATTAAAACCTTTTTGTAAAGAGATCTTCGAATGATAAAAACTCTTTCATAAAGAAACATGATAAGTTATTTACAAACTGATCCATCATTACATCTCTGTAATAAACACATCTCGAGAATTACAACATCATTCACCTTGTTAACTGTACAAGGTAAAATACAAAATCTCGAGGCATCATGCCAAAATCTCAGATATACTGACTCCTAGGACCTGAGAGTACAGAGACGACACAGGATATACTATCTACACAACATGACAGACAATGTCTCCACCTGAGGATTACTGCTGTCCCTGAGGATGCTGCTGCTGCTGCTCACTCACTGATGGGTTCCTTCGTCCTCGGCATTTACCTAAAAAGTCAAATCCCACGGGGGTGAGACAATTGAATAATTGTCCCAGCGAGAGTTATAACTCTCCGCCAGAAGCTTTGTTATTGCAATAATGGAATAACATAAAGCAGTAGAATTATAAACAATCAACAGCAGGTAACATTGTATAAACTATGTGAAGCAGCATCCTTATAAGTAATCAATTCAATTGTAAATTGATTGAATGACAAGTCATATAACAATAAGGAATATGAAGAACATGTATACTAGTTACTTAACTAGAGCACTATGAACAATGTATTATCAATCATTGTTTCTCGTAGTTCAACCTAAGCAGATATGCTATGCGGCTGATTACATTTTACAAACATATTTATGCCCTGAGGAGATGAGTTACACCTCTCATACTCCAACCGACCATCATTAGATCGCAATCGGTACCATACCTAGGTCATCAGGAGAGCCTGATTCCTATGACCTCATCACTCCTCAGTCAGTGTGAGGATCAACATGCAGGACATCTCGTGTCTCTGCTATAATAGCTTTCCAGGGTATTCTGGCAACTTCGCTATTTAGAGTTACAGTGGCATTCTGTACTCTCTTCGCCATCGAGGGATTTCTTGTTTATCTCACACCGATGCGGCATTAACAACATCATCGGGAGATTAGTGATACATCTTCCCGGCATAAACATATAATGAAGGATTGAGAGATTAATGATACATCTCCAATCAAATCCAACATTAGGACGTAAGGATATTCACGTCCATAACCCCCACATACTCAAAAGTATGTGCTCCAGGAGTTCCCTTGGGAGAACCTGTTTCACCATCATGTATTTTTTGACAATGATGGATCTATGGTCAGGGCTCTATATGATATCATTATACTTGATTAGTTAAGTACATTATTGCATTCTTTAGCATCAAGCATGATTTCAATCATAAATCAATAAACAAATGCTATAAAGAAGAAGTACTAAATGTATCAAGTTTAACTCTCATCAGTTATCATATGGATATCATTTCTTAACCATCTCATCATAAGTCATCTAGCAGCATGACCTTGATTATAATTATATATATTACCCATGGCTCTTACAGCCCATCAGTCTCATATGTTACCTCTTAAACCAGGCAACATAGTATATCATTAATCATAAAGCTTATAACATGCTTTTAATGAATAAGACATCATAACCCTTACTTGGCTATGATCACTTCTTTATAAAAACTTGCATGGTTAATATATTTGATGATAGACAATTTATCTCTATAACAACATATTACAACAGAGATAATCTTTCAATTCAAGGATTGTACCATTATGCCTTTACTAAGGTTAGGTTTTCCCCATTCATTTCAATCAGGGTTATTCAATCCTTATATCTTTATTAGGAATAGTGGTTCCTTATTTCATACTTCAAACGTGAAGTTTCATGCTTAAAAGTATAACCCAGAATTAGGGTTTACTTGCTCATATCATCACATCACCCTAGATTAGGGTTTACTATTCACATTGTAGTGAATTGAGGTCATTCCATTATCATATATGAAGATTACTTTCATTCATGTCCTTGATAAGGTTAAGATTCATTAATCATCATGATTAGGTTTTCCATGATCTCATAATGAAGGATCATACACTATTTATGTGCATTCATATATGTTGTAAGCATTTTACTTGATTCTTATTCATATTAGGGAGTCTTCTCTCTCCTCTTATCATTAGATGATGTTTACATCTCTTATGATTAGATTAGGTCAAACCAACCTTGATAACATAAGTCAAGTCATTACTAATATGGTCATTAGGGTTTGCTTGATCCAGGGGTGTTGACTTCTTAAACCCATTAAGGGTACTTTGGTAATGTCCACCATTAACCATAACATATACCAATCAACTAATTACTAGTTCCCTTAATGTCTTTGGGTATCATTAGGGTTTAGATTAAACAACTACTAAACCATCTTAACCTTCAAACCATCAAACGTTCTTAACATAGTTGAACCCCAAACGGTCCTGCACTTTCAACCTCCAAACGGTTTTGAAACCGTTTGGGGTTGTTGACCGTTTGTTGACTTTCAAGACCGCATAGCCATCAAGACCGTTTGCCCTAATTGAGATGAAGACCGTTTGATCCCGTTGACCGTTTGGCCAATTTGACTTTGAAACCGCATGGGCAAATCGACCTTGAAACCGCATGACCATCGAAACCGCATGATCATTGAAACCGCATGACCATTGAAACCGCATGACCATCAAACCGCATGATCATTGAAACCGCATGACCATCAAACCGCATGATCATTGAAACCACATGACCATCAAACCGCATGATCATTGAAACCGCATGACCATTGAAACCGCATGACCATCAAACGGCTTTGAGACCGTTTGGTCCCAAACGGTCTTAAGACCGTTTGGCCCCAAACGGTGTTGAGACCGTTTGGCCCCAAACGGTGTTGAGACCGTTTGGCCCCAAACGGTCTTGAGACCGTTTGGACCCAAACGGTCTTGAGACCGTTTGGTCCAAACACCTCAAAACCGCATGGACCCGAAAGTGTATCAACACTTGCAATTGAGTTAGGGTTTTCAATGTTGAACCCCTCAATCATTATTGTACTTGTTAACCACTTATCAATTAAGTCAATTTGGTTAGTCCTTTACTGATTTGACACTCAATTGACCTTCATTTGATAACCAATTAGGGTTGGGACCAATTGAATTAGGGTTTAGAATCGATCAACCTTCAACATTCATCAACATGAGTCTAATTGAAGTTGAACCCATTGAACCATCACTCAATTGGGTCATGACCTGACCCCAAACGGTCTTGGGATCATATGGACATTCTCCAAACGGTCTTGAGACCGTTTGCCCATGATTTTATTAAAAACTAAGTCAATCACTTCAGAGTTGAACCCTAATTAGGTCATAAAATCAGCATTTTGATTGTTTCAACAACTTGATGTGATTGGACCCTCAATTGCTCAACCCTACTTGACCCTAGACCTCCAAACGGTCTTGGGTGATCACCAAACGGTTTTGAGACCGTTTGAGTGATCTCCAAACGGTTTTGAAACCGTTTGGGCCACTCAACCCAAACTTCAACATGATTGGTCCATCGAAATCAGCAATGATCCCGATTAGGGTTTAGGTGATTGAAGTGCCTTCAACTTAAGATTTACTTGGAATTAATTAATCATTCTTGGTGGATGATTAGTTCATAATGTGTACAACAGATCCCCAAACGGTCAACGCTTGGTCAATTTAACCAAACGGTCTTGGAGACCGTTTGCTTCAATCGGTCTTGTGAAACCGTTTGCCCACCAAACGGTTTTGAAACCGTTTGCTGCCAAACGGTTTTGCAAACTGTTTGGGCAGAAGGTGGAAACCGTTTGATAAAGTAAGATAAGGATTAACTTTGGAATTAACGTCATCTTCTTCTTCCTCAAGAACAAGGACTGTTCTTCACGGATTTATTAGCAAGAACACATAGATGTGTCTAAAGAAGGGAAAAAAATAGGCAACGTTTTCATGAAAGGAAGATGCACTTAACAAAGTTAAAGGTTTAGAGTTATAAAACCCGCCTTAGGATCTGATCTTGAGATCCAAGTTCCGTAGCTCTAATGGTGGCTTGAGCTCCACAGGTCGTCCAAGATTTCTTCTTCAAGAATTGGTTGGAAAGGATGGCTAGAAAGAAGAACTATGTAAGAAAAACTAGCAAACCAACCTTGTATCATGATTTTCCCATGAATCCGAGCTAGAAGATGATCAAAGCTTACCCAACTCTACTTGGTCGTCTTCCTCTGCTCCTGAGCTCCTTCCTTAGTCGGTCCAAGCAAGAGATAAGTGAAGAGAGAAAGGGAAACGATCCCTTGGTTGTAAAAGAAAGGTGTATATATACTTTGGGCATGTTTCCAAGATAAGGACAATCTTTTCTTCTATTTCTCATATAGGTCCTTCTCTCCTTCTTGGCCACGCCCCTCCTTTCTATACTTAAGCAAAACTCCTTTCTTAACCTAAGTCTAGAGGAAAGGAAGCCAAACATCTTAGTAAGTTATCTATGTATAAAAAGGCCATTTTTGCACAAAACTTGGTTATTTAAATATAAGGATTATCTTTCTTATTTGATTACTCAAATGAGGCGCCCTCCTCATTATCTTTGCTCTACATTATGTCAAGAGTCATGAAAGATACTCTAAAGGGTGTATTTTACATGTTGCACCCTATGTTTTGGGTAAATTGCACTTTATACCAAAACTAGGTTTTAAAGCACAAGGATTGCTCTACAAGCTATATCTTGGTGCCCAAGCTTGGAGAATCCATATCACTACATCATATTCATTCTTATGATGTCTCAACATCAGAGGAACATCTCAACATGTGTAATTTGCAAGTTAACCCCTTTAATTGGGTAATTTGCACATAGGTCCACTTTTAACAAAACAATATTACAACATTGTTCAAAAAGGACAGAAATGGAAATATAAGTTCCTCAGCTGCTCTAATTACATATCAAAAGATAATCACAAGCATCTAATCACATGTCTTAAGCAAAACACCTAGGGTTAGTTCATAACCCAGGTCAGGGATGTTACAACAACAGACAAATCATTCGCCTTACAGTAATTGCTTGCATTGTCTTTTTTCCTTTTAAGTACCCTAATCCTGTGTTGTACAGGCGGACCCCCAGGCGGCGCCTAGGCGCGCTTAGGCGGCCCAAGCCCCGCCCCAATCTGGGCGCCCAGAAGTAATACACGTAACTAAGCTTTTAATTTTATTGATTTCTATCAACTGATTAGTATTTACTAATCTACTGATTTGTATTTACTTATCTACTGATTTGTATTTACTTATCTACTGATTTTTATTTATATATCTACTGATTTGTATTTACTTATGTACTGATTTGTATTTATTTATCTACTGATTTGAATTTACTTATCTACTGATTTGAATTTATGTATCTACTAATTTGTATTTAGTTATCCACTGATTTGTATCTACTTATCTACTGATTTGAATTTATGTATCTACTGATTTGAATTTATGTATCTCTGATTTGTATTTACTTATCTACTGATTTTTGTATTTACTTATCTACTGATTTGTATTTACTTATCTACTTATTTGTATTTACTTATCTACTGATTTGTTCTTCTACGGATTTTTGATTCATCACCTTATTTAAATTTAGGACTTTGTATTTGTTCATCTACTTTTTAAAATTATTTAATCATCTACTGATTTATATTTGTTTATCAACTGAGTTGTACTTTATTATCTAATGCTTTGTATATGTTTATCTACTGATTAGTATTTATTTATCTAAAGCTTTGAGTTTACTTATCTAACGCTTTGAATTTTTTTATCTACTGATTTTTATTTACTTATCTGATGCTTTGTATTTACTTATCTAATGTTTTGAATTTTTTTATCTACTGATTTTTATTTACTTATCCACTGATTTGTATTTATTTATCTACTGATTAGTATTTACTTATCTACTGATTTGTATCTATTATCTACTGTTTTTCATTTATTTATCTACTGATTAGTATTAATGTATTATTTTAACTTGTCTACTATTTGACTTTATTAATCTACCGTTTCGTTTTATAAAGGTACTGCCTCATGAATAGAAATACAAATATAGTTAACATTTTGATTTCTGATATATGAGTAATCAATTTGTGATTAACTCAAATCGGCTTTACAAAAGCCGAATAAAGTAAAATGGCAAATATCTCCCAAAAAGTACTACAAATTCAGGTTTTTGAATGTACTATTTTTACTCTCTCTCTCTCTCTCTCTCTCTCTCTCTATATATATATATATATATATATATATATATATATATATATATATATATATATATATATATATAGTCAGGCTAGTGTACACTGGAGTGTACCAGAGACACTGTACACCTCAGTCGTTTTTAGTGATGCAATAACTTTTTGAAAAATCTAAACCGTTGATCTTCTTAAATATCTTAAGAACATACTATAAAATAAATTAAGCTCATTTGGACACTTATAGGTCGTGCATCTAAAGGAGGCAAAAATCATGCATTTCAAATTAGTTTTGTGCGTTGATTTTGTTGTCTTTAGATGAGTGGCTTACACTCATCCAAATGAGCTCAAATTTTGCATGTGGGCTGTTATTATTGTAACCATAAATATCAATGGATTAGATTTTGGAAAAACATGGTCTAGACAGACAAACACCTTTGGGGTGTATAGCGTGATCTGTACACTCGAGTGTATTCTAGCTTGACTCTCTCTCTCTCTCTATATATATATATATATAGAGAGAGAGAGAGAGAGAGAGTCAGGCTTATATATATATATATATAGAGAGAGAGAGAGTCAGGCTAGAATACACTCGAGTGCACAGATCACACTATACACCCCAATCGTGTTTGTCTGTCTAGACCATGTTTTTCCAAAATCTAATCCATTGATGTTTATGGTTACAATAATAACAACCCACGTGTAAAATTTGAGCTCATTTGGATGGGCGTCCATATGGAACGCCTGGTCGTCTGACCGCCTGTACAACCATGCTAATCTAATTAATATTTCCTATTGTTTGGTTATTGAGTGGTTTCTTAATAATTTAGTAACCTACAACCGCCTCGCAGTAAAGCGTTAAGGGGGAGGGTTGGCTGCTTGCTTCTGCTTGATGTTTTCCAAAATTCTTAGATCTTGATCCAAGGTGTAAGCCATGCGCTTGAAGTGTTATCCAGTCGGCTCTGATGCCGTGGACATGCACAAAACTAGGCATTTTTCTGATAATATACAACATATGGATACTTTTTTTCTTTGTAATTTATTATTCAAATAATTAACGAAGGATTATGTATGTGCCCTTTTTTGTTAGCCCCCTAAATTAACGACGTTATTGTTTTGACCACAACTATTAAAGCTGGCCCATGCATTCACATATGTGGATGGCCTTGAGTGCCAAATTTAGGCCTTAGGAGCCCAATTAGGCGGCTCCAAGTATGCACTTGTTTTTTGCCGCCTAGCCCCATTAATGGGCCACTTAATTGACCACCTAGGCCACTTAATAGGCCACCTTTTGGGATATTAAATATTATCATAAATCTGATCATATAGTATATAATACTATATAATTAATTATAACGGGTCGTAATGCTATTACTGCATATGTACACATAGGATACAATTGTATTGTATGTAATGTTATTACTTTTAATGTTGCAATAAGGTTAAATGATATAGTATGTAGGTAGAATGATCTTTTGGATGGGTGGGAAAGGTCGAGGTCATCGACGAGGAAAGGGCGAGGTAGAGGACGATGCCTTGGTGGCGGAAGGGGCGAGGAGATCCATGAGGCCTTGTGTCAGTCGGAAACAACATCTCCAACCAGTTCTGGGGTAGCTGGGGGATAGGAGTAGGCAGTGACTCTCGTTCGTGTTGCCACTATCGTCAAGCGGAAGCAAGTACCATGGGAGAAGGTGGGTGTGCCGTCTTCCATACAGGGAGCTAGGGAAGAGTTCGACCTCGATCAAGTATCTCGCCAACGTCTCAGATCAAGCAAGAAGACTCATCTACCTAGCCGGAAGCAACATCGACTCAGAAGGTAAACTGGATTAGGGATTCACGCCTAGACCAGACTGAGATGGATATCACCACTATTCGTTTTGTGGAACCGGTTGTGAAGAACAAAGTCAAGTTTGCTGAGATCGTGAGAATTGAGACAAATTTGTCGTCATGGGAAGATGACCTGAAGAAAGCCTCTTCAACACTGTAAATTTCCGTAAGGGCTGCGTAGGGTAGCGTGAGATGCCTGAGAGCCATCTCCTCTTTATTTATATAGATGGGCAAATTACATAGAGGTACAACAGTAATAAGGAAATGATAGAAATAAATAATACAGATAATAAAGAGATATGTTGACACTCCCCCTCAACCTGGAGTGTACACGTTGTGTATGCTCAGCTTGCCACATAGATTGTGAAATACTGCTGGACCCAATGGCTTTGTCAGAATATCGGTCAGTTGATCTTCATACTTGACATATGGTGTTACAACAACACCATTCTTGATCTGATCTCGGATAAAATGGCAATCAACTTCTATATGCTTCGTGCGTCATGAAAGACAGGATTCCTGGTATTAGAGAGTCTGTTTATTTATGTTATTAAGTGTCTTTGTAATATGGGCCCAAGTATGTCTTGGCCCATTAGGGTTAAGTTCTGTCTGTACCATGGTTCAGGAAAGCGGTATGCGGTGTACGGGCGGAGAGGGTACTGCATAGAGTATATGCGGTATGCGGGAGTATATACGGGAGTATATGCGGTTTTGGATTTTTTTATTTCAATAAACTAATTATATATAAAATAATATAGCGATATCATAAATTAAAATATATAGAGTAGGCACGTACATCTATTTACTTATAAACATATTAATATGCATGTATAATGTATGATATGCTTATATATGTATATATGTCAATATATAGAATGTGTTTGTAATATATGTACAAATGCTAAAATGTAGGTAAATCAATGTACAAATATATGTATAGTGTGTATAAATGTGAATAAATCAAAATGTATACATACATGCACAAATATGTGATTGTATATTTATGTATATTATATATGTATCTGTACATGTTAATATATCAAAAGGTATTCGAATAAATGTACAAATGCATGTGGAAAATTTTTATATGTATTACAATGTATACATATACTTCAAAGAATATATATCTCAGTTTAAATATATAATGAAATGTGTGTATGTATATGCATGTATGTACGAAATGCATGAACATTCGTTGTGGGCTTTTCGAAAATCGGAGTTTAATCGGCCGCTTAATCGGCCAAGCGGGAGTATATGCGGCCCATGACTGCTTAGTGGACCGATTAGTAATATGCGGTGCGGTAGGGTGACTGAATAGGTATATGCGGGAGTATATGCGGCCGTGCGGACCGATTTCCCGAACAGTGGTATGTACGCTTCCCTACTTTCCTATATATAGGAGCAGGGTTGCCTCTTATCAATACAACAACTAGACATCTTTTACTTTGTAAGATGGTATCAGAGCAGTGATCCAACCCTAGAGGAGACAAAAATATTTTGTTCCGCCTGCGGGCGGCAACCGCTCTTATTGGCTTGGCTGCCCGCCGGGCATCTACCATCTTCCATCCTTTGTCGTTCCCGCCTATTCAATCCATCCTTACCTACTACAAACCTTCCGCCAGGCAACAATCTACCTTGATGAAGCTTACTACCTCTGCATCCTATATCCATGTTTCTAACTGTTGCTACCCACAAAGTCCCAGCCGCCACTTCTAAACCCCATCCCAGCCCGATGCCCAACACCGTCTAGCGGATTCCACACAGAAAGGGATTTCTGGACTATGATTCTTGAGAAGAAGGGAGCAAATTGGCTCCTCTTTTTTTTTTCAACCTGTGCCTTTGGCGCATCATTAGCAAACTGATCTACTGAGCCGTCTACTCTGCCGACTACGGATATCCCTAATCTTCCGTCGTTGCGCGTCTTCGGCACAGCCGTGTATGGGCTAGATTCCTCCGACTTCACACACTCCCAACTCTGCAGTTTCCGATTTATCTATGCACTGAGTTCTCACAGGATATCCCTCCCGTACCACGTTTTGCTTGGAGGATCTCGATATCAATATCTATGGTCAAACTCGTACAAGCAGTCAAAGTCATGGAGTTTCACAGTCAAAGTTCTTTAAATGTATCTTTCTCCGCATCATATTGATAGATTGTACTCTCTCATCTACTTTAGAAAGTAGGTCACGACTTGAAGAGAGATAATACTACCATGCTTTGCGTTGCTATCATCTTACCTTATTTTTCAGCCACACTTTCCGTTACAAGCACCAAAGAAATTATTTATTACTGCCAAGTGGATGTACACAATCAATCTGAGTAATATGGTCGCAAGGCCAATGAAGTAATGGAATATAATAAATATTTGAGTTCTGCAACTAATTCCCAAGGGTGACGTTGATCTGCAAAGTCGACCTGCATCTCCAAGTGCGGTGCTAGTCACGTTTGAGAAATTATCCATCATCATTAGCGTGGATGTCCATAACAAGCATATCTCACACAGATCCACTTAGAAGGAATGCAAAAGCGCCTTGATATCCAATGACAAGGCAATTTCCTTTTTTTTGCCACTGCCTCTACCTCTCTGTCTGTTATTCGTCATGCTACAACTTATTTTTCTGGGACATCTCTTCATCATTGTCCACCCAACCACTCTTGGTTCTTTCCGTGGTTGGTGTGAGGGGGAGCAATATATGAGAGATGAGATGAAGAAAGGAATTTTATTCTGCTTATATCTATGACGATCTTTCTGCTGCTTTATATTTTGTGGATCTTGAAGCTTGATGAAGAACTTGTGAACTTATACTATTGATGTTGACTGTTGTATGCTTCTTGGGGTGCTTTGTATCTGGAGGTTATTTATGCTTATGTTGCCTTTTGGTTTGTTGATGGTCTTCTATCCGGTTACGTCCACTCTACTGTGCACCAGCACTCTCTGGCTTGTTCGTGCTTTGTGCACGTTGACTCTCTACCTGTCCATGCTTTCTGTGCATGTTGACTTTCTTATGTTGTGATCCAACACTTTCTGGTTTGTCTATGCTTTATTTGCATGTTGACATTGTCCATGCTTTGTGCATGTTGACTCTTTACTTGTTTGTGCTTTCATTGCACGTTGACTACTTCTACTATGAACCAACACTCTCTGGGCTTTCCTACTGTGAACCAACACTCTCTGGACTTTGTGACGACGATTGTGATGAAGACCTCATGCCTTCTTTCTGCTGTTTACTACTGCTCCAGGTGCCACATCTTTTTGATCAAGAAGCTTCTGCTACCTTTTTGCGACCTGCACCTATGACTTGCTACATACTTCATATTCAGATTTTGCCTACTTGCATATCTTCTTTGGATTATCTAATTGAGGGGGAGTACTTGAGGAAGAGTGACTGAGTGTTTGAGTGCTTAATTGTAATATTGAGGGGGAGAAAATTCTTGTATGGGCTTGGTTTATCTTTTTATTTTGCTTCTTTGTTTTAGTCTGACTCTCAGTTTGCAAGCTGATTTGGGATTTTCCCAATTTCAGCTTGAGGGGGAGTATTAGAGTCTGTTTATTTATGTTATTAAGTGTCTTTGTAATATGGGCCCAAGTATGTCTTGGCCCATTAGGGTTAAGTTCTGTCTGTATGCTTCCCTGCTTTCCTATATATAGGAGCAGGGTTGCCTCTTAACAATACAACAACTAGACGTCTTTTACTTTGTAAGACCTGACAATGTGTATAGCTGCTTGGTTGTCACACTTGAGTTCCATGGGAGATGAAACATGGATCTTCAACTCGGAAAGAACAGATTTTACCCATTGTAACTCACAGCATGCATGTGCCATTACCCGATATTCAGCCTCGGTGCTAGATCTTGCCACAACATTTTGCTTTTTACTTTTCCAGGTGATCAGATGATTCCCTAGAAAAGTGCAATATCCTGATGTAGATCTCCTGTCAGTCTGATTTCCAGCCCAATCTGCATCTGCATAACTTGTAAGAACCAAAGTAGAAACATGCATCTTCGGTTTATAATAAGTGATTCCCTTGCCAGGAGCACTTTTCAGGTATCTCAAAATTCGATAGACCGTTGTCCAATGTGACTGCCGTGGTGAGCTCATATGCTGACTCACCACCCCTACAACAAAGGAAATATCAGGCCGTGTAACAGTCAAATATATCAGTTTACCAACAATCTTCATGTAATATCCTGGATCTGAATACTCTGCATCATCAACCATTTCCTTAATGTGATAGTCCATAGGAGTAGATACTGGCTTGGACTCGGTCATGCCTATTTCCTGTAGTAAGTCTAACACATATTTCCTCTGAGATAGGTTGATACCTGCATGAGATCTAAGTACCTCAATGCCCAGAAAATATCTCAGTTTACCCAGACCCTTTGTTTGGAAGTGTCCCTGCAAACCTTCCTTCACTCGTGATATTCCCGTAGAATCACTGCCAGTAATCACTATGTCATCAACATACACAACAATGATTATAGATCTACAGGAAGAAGTAGAATAAAATAACGAGTGATCAATCACAGAACGAGAGAAGCCCATTTGCAGAACAACATCATTGAACTTGTCAAACCAGGCTCTAGGAGATTGTTTCAGTCCATATATGGCCTTCTTCAGCTTACACACCTTCTGATACTTCCCCTGAGCAACAAAACCAGGAGGTTGCTCCATATAAACCTCTTCTTGCAAATCACCATGAAGGCATTTTTGACGTTCAGCTGAAAAAGAGGCCGATCAAAAGTAGCAGCCAGAGAAATAATAATCCGCAGTCGGAGAATGTTATTCACCTTATGTTCGAAAGTCAGATAGCGAGGTTTTTCTGGGATAAGTACACAGATTTGATTCTGGATCCCGCCCCACAGGATTTAGCTCACCTAGTGGCTGTATGCAGTAACATATACACCCGATCTGCACGACGTTGGTTGGCGAGCAGGTTGGCTGCCATCATTGTGGAGAGCATATGGAGGATTCGATGTCGAAGTAGGTTTGAGAATGATAGAAGAAACTTACTCATTGAATGGGAGTATATTACTATGAGAATGAACATTATGATGAAGAAGAAGAGCTTTGTGATCAAAGAAGGGCCTTTATTTTTTCAGGCGTTAGCTGATAACAGGTTGATTGAACCTTCATGGAGAGTCAGGAAGATAATGCTGATGAGATGGAATCCACCGGATATACATAGTCTCAAGATGAACCTCACCATTGGACGAGCAGTCGACCCGGAAGGATATCGTCGAAGATGGGCGGCGGGGATAGTGAGAAACAGAAGAGGTCAGGTGCTGATGGCATTCAGAACCTGGTTACAGTCAGAAGATTATACGCTTGCATATTTACAAGCGTGTGTTGTGGGCCTTAAGATTCTTGAAGATAAATTTTTGAAGATTGCCTATATGGAGATAGATGATCAACGCACCTTTGATATCTTATGGGGATCTGCTGATGCACCTTGGAAGGCAATGCCGTTTTTCAGAGAACTGAAAAGAAAGATCATCACGGATGATATCAATGGTTCCAAGGTTCACAAAGTAATAAACTCTATTCCTAAAGAACTAGGAACATGGGGGTCGTACATGGAGGACATTTACATCAGTTCTATTACAGAAAATCTGCCACAGAAGATTAAGGGTATGTTGATTATGGAGAGGCGAAATATTCCGTATGTTCATGTGGATAAGGGGTGATTTTGTTTTTGTTGGAAGTGATATATGTATAGAGATGTGAGATTTTTTGGGTGAATACCTGCATTTTATAAGCAGGAGTTGTACATGTTTTCTCGGTGATTTAGCCTACACGAGGAGGGTAGGGTGAATAAAAGCACCTCCTGGCTTTATTAAAAAAAAAAAATAATAATCCGCACATAATTCAGACGAGCTACATGGGAAAAAGTCTCAAAGAAGTCGACCCCATATGTCTGTGTATAGCCTTTAGCCACCAATCTGGCTTTCAACCTTTCAACTGAGCCATCTGGATTGTGTTTGATGGTGAAAACCCATCTACATCCCACAACCTTCTTACCTGCAGCTAAGTCAACAAGATCCCAGGTGCCATTATGTAATAGGGTTGACATTTCAACCTGCATTGCCTGTTTCCAGCCACTGTATTGCCTGTTTCCAGCCACTGTCCTTCATAGCATCATGATGATTCCTCGGTAAATCCACAGGATCAATCCGAATAGCAAATGCGCGAGCCTCTTTAGATAGTTTGGACAAACAACACACATTTGCAATAGGATGTCGAATAGTACAAGAACGAGTACCTTTCCGGACAACAATAGGAATGTCAAGATCGGATGCAGGAATCTCTGGAGTAGAAGACGATGGGGAAGGCATAGAGACTGGTGTCGCTACTTCTCCTGGATTCTGTCTACCTCGCCTACTATAAACATGTGGATAATGCTCAATTACAGTTTCATCGGCTACCTGCTTTTCCTGAATAATAGTATAACCAGGAATGATGGGTGGCACTCCCTCACTCTACACAGATGGTGGCACTCTCTCACTTGGAAAAGATGGTGGCACTCCCTCACTCAGATGCTTCCCCTTACTCATGGCATAAGAAAAATATGTAGTAGTCTCATGGAAAGTAACATCCCTAGACACAAACATGCGGCGAAGACTAGGACAATAACACTTTTATCCCTTGCTAATACCGGAGTACCCAAGGAACAAGGTTTTAATCGATCTAGGGGATAATTTGTCAGCCTTAGGATCAAAGTTGTGGACAAAAGAGGTGCAGCCAAACACTCTAAGGGGAATAGGAAAGGGCTGATCCGTGGGACGTAACACAGAGAAAGGAGTGCGCCCTTTGAGAACAAAGGAGGGTTGTCAATTAATTAAGAAGCAGGCAGTGAGAAGGGCCTCAGACCAGAATTTCTTGGGCACATTGGACTGAAACATGATAGACCTGGCAACATCAAGGTGGCAATTTTTCCTCTCGGCCACCCCATCATGTTGAGGAGTGTGAGGACAGGTTGTATGATGAATCATGCCAACAACACTGCAAAAGTCAGACATGGCTTTTTGAACATACTCTAAAGCATTATCAGATTGAAGAACTTTAATGTTGCAATCAAATTGAACCTGAATTTCTTTATGAAAATGTTTAACAATAGACAACACAGACTCCCGACTTTTAAGTAAATAAATCCACGTCATATGGGAAAAATCATCCACAAAGGAAATAAAATAACGAAAACCATTATAACTCTAGTCTTTAACAGGACCCCATACATCACTATGAACCCACTCAAAGGGGGACGATGCCCGTTTATTGACACGACTGGGATAAGACAATCTATGATGCTTTCCCAACTGACACGACTGACACTCTAAAGATGTTACTTGGGACAACTCAGGTTCCAACTTCCGCAGGCTCTCCAAAGATGGATGTCCATATCTATAGTGCCATAGTAAAGGGGAACCACTCAACAGGACGGCTGGAGCAGGATCAGATACTTGGCGAGGCGGACTATCACCATGGAAGAGGTAGAGATCACCTTTCCTAGGCCCCCCACCAATCGTCCTCAATACTCTTGAGATCCTGTAAAACAAAACAAGAGGGCCCAAATGTTACTGTACATTTTACAATGTCAATCAATTTTGCAACAGAAAGTAGATTGAAAGGAAATTCAGGCACAAAATGCACAGATTTAAGATCAATTTTAGGTGTTAGAGGAACAGATCCACTAGCTAACACCCTTCTTACGGAACCATCTGCCAGTGTAACAGATTGATGGAGGAATATACGAGTCAATGGAGTGGAGCAATCCCCTCATACCAGTCATATGCTGCGATGCGCCAGAGTCAACCACCCAAGAGGAAGTAGAACCAAAAGCTATAAGAGATGTAGCCTGATTACCCGTAGTAGATGCCAGGTTTGCTGAAGATGACGATCCCAGATTCATGTGCTGAGTGGCAAGAATAAAGCGGTCATACTCCTCCTGGGTGAGAGTAATGCCTGAGGAGCTAGAACTCATAGTTGGAGATGCAGAAGGCTCAGTAGTAGTGGCATAATTTGCTACCCCCACTGGTGGTGCAGCAGGTCTCCCATGTTTCTTCCAACATTTTTCCACTGTGTGTCCTGATTTGTCACAGAAAGTACATCTGGGACGTGTTCTGCGTCCTCTGCCCATACCAGGGTGTCCTCCTCGCACTGCAGTAGCTATGGATGCATGTGACTCCCCAGAAGATACAACCGGTGTAGGATCAACAGACTCAAAGTTGGATTGTTGAATCCTCGAGTAGGCTTCCTCAAAGCTGGACAATTTATCAGAGGCAAGGATAACACTCCGGGCAGAGCTGCAGGAAGAGCTAAGTCCAAACAAGAACTTGACAGTAATCAAATCATCTCTGTCTTTGACCTGCTCTGCAACTGACACAAGATGATAATAACTCAACTCTTGAGCAATAGCCTGAATCGCTCCAAAATATTCTTCTAGTGACCTGTCACCCTATCTCTCTGCAAAAAGGTGATCATAGATCATAAACTGGCGAAGAGCATTCTTCTCATGAGAATAATGCTTCTTCACTGCGTCCCATATTTCCTTGGCTGTAGAATAAAACATGAACCTTGCAGCAATCGCAGGTTCCATACTCCCCCACAACCAAGTCTTCACAAGACTGTCATGACGCTTCCACTCAGCATATTCTTTATCAGTAGCAGCAGGGGGAACAAAGTCAACATGCCTCACCTTGTCACGAGACTCCAAAACTGTATGGACAACATTCATCCATAGAAGATAATTTTTCCCATTCAACTTTATAGAGGGGATAGGAGACATCTCGCTGTAAATAGTAGACATCTTGGTATCAGCCATGATTTAATGGGACTTTGTGACAGACAAATACGCGTCACAGTGAAAGCTTGAGTGACGGAGAGATATACGTCACACCACAAAAAGATGCGTTACTGACGCATTAACAGCCTCCAATCGATTTTTCTAATCACACATGGAGATGTGATTAGGACCACACTCTGGAGGTGACGAGTCCTTCGGTTTAGGTTTTAGACACCCGTTGGATCAACTGAAAAACCCCAAACAGCAACTACGACTGTGTCTCCGGGCTTGGACGGCTGGAGCTACTCCAACGGCGGCGGCGACGGTGGGAGGCTGCTGTCCCAACGGCGGCGTCGACTGCTGCTGCTGGTGGCGGCGGCGCCGGCTGCGCCCGGAGCTGCTCCTGTTGTTGACGTGGCGGCTAGGGTAGAAGCGGATCGGACAGAGGCTCTGATACCATGTTAATTTCCGTAAGGGCTGCGTAGGGCAGCGTGAGATGGTTGAGAGCCATCTCCTCTTTATTTATATAGATGGGCAAATTACATAGAGGTACAACAGTAATAAGGAAATGACAGAAATAAATAATACAGATAATAAAGAGATATGTTAACAAACACCTTCTAGAGGAATGGATTCATAGATAGTGGCATCCAAGTGGCAAGTTTGAGATAGCAACAGAAGAAAGGGAGATTCATCATCAAGCTGCTGATGATGAAGGAAAGAGAGAGGATCTTAGATGCTGCTCCTTGGATGATGGATGGACTACTGGTTATCGTTCAAAAGTGGTCTTGGTCCCCTCCTCTCACCTCTCTCGTACCATGCTCTTCCCTGACTGGTTCAGGATTGAAAATCCAAGAATACCGTGGGCTGTTGACAACATTGCCATGGTGTTGAGTACAATAGGTCGGCCCCTTGATTTTGAGGACTCTAA
Organism: Alisma plantago-aquatica; assembly: GCA_963693085.1. Taxonomy (NCBI): domain Eukaryota; kingdom Viridiplantae; phylum Streptophyta; class Magnoliopsida; order Alismatales; family Alismataceae; genus Alisma; species Alisma plantago-aquatica. The sequence continues at coordinate 430,715,405 of OY856412.1, read as the reverse complement.
TTTATCTGTAGGTTGTCTGGCTGATGCTAAGGCGTGTCTAGAGGTGCTAGCATTTGTACCAGTCCCTAAAGTTGCATCAGTTATGATCGATGGTAATGCTACCATCCTGAAGCTCAAGGTCGTGGCTTAGCCAAATCTCTGTGTAGGGTGCAAGCTGTTTGAGCATAAATTAGCAGCTTGCCCTCAAAGGAACATAGAAGTTACTGGTGAGTGTGATTTAGAACTTGGAGTTGGAAAACAAAGGTCAAATGTTCGTAGGAAAGTTGAACAAAACCAGACATGACAGAAAGCTCCCGTTCCAGCTACTCACTCCCCTCCTCCGCCTTTGAAGAATGATAGTGTAGGGTCTGAGCTACAGGCACGTTATGGTGGAAATGCTATAGGTGAAGAAGAAGATACATGTGATAAGATTTACTCTCAGGAAGAAGAACTAGGATCAACTACTGAGTCTACAATGGCGGGTCTAAGTGGTCGACCCTCAGATGAGGATTGTGACTACCAAACGGATAGTAGGATATAGAGCAAGGAGATTGAAGAAGACTCAGATGAGGATTGTGACCCTTTTCTACAGCCTTGAGTGATGTACGTTGAATTGGGAGGGAGCCATAAATCCATAAGGAAAAAGAAGCCTATCTGAGCATTGGCATGTAGTTTCTTTGGATTCTGGTTGTTTGTTTCAGGGTTTGGCTAGCGTTGGCATTTAGGCCTTTGCTTTTTGGCTATTAGGTATTAGGTTTCTCTTGTTTTTC